>JANHFJ010005478.1:166683-182315 GCA_032468195.1 Cerberus rynchops
CTGCCAGCATGGAAGAAATTTTTCCCCCTCACATTCTGTTTTAGCGTTCCAGTTCCAAACAAATGATCCAATTTCCCCCTTCTTCAATATGTCTTTTTGTCCTGGCTAAAAAAAGAACAGAAAAGTCCTTTTTCTTTTTTTAAATCTATGTTGTCTGATGTGGCACCTTGGTCCTGGGGAAACGTTGTTTCGTTTCACTGTGTACTGTAGTGTATATGGTTGAAATGGCAATAAAGCCCACTTAGTTTGCATGTTGTATGTTGTGACTTTAAAGAGGCTAATTTATTTTAGAAGATTTATATTGCTACCTGTTCGCACAGGGCAACTCAAGGCGGCTTAATACGGATATAAAAACCATATAAGAAAATAAAATAATAAATTAGTAAAATAATCACACACACACACACCAGTCCGGCGACAACACACTTTCATACAAACCACTGAATGGGCTCCATCCCATTCTCTAATAAAGGCACGGCTGCCATATAATATTGGAAAAGGGAACGCGTCATGTATTTCCGTATATATGACAACCCACTTTAAAGCCGTACCTCGCGCATCTCCTTTACCAGGAAGCTTGCGGAAGAGCTGCTTAGCGGGCACAGATTTACCTTCCGCCCGGAGTTTATTCCAGCTTCACGTTCCAGGCTTCCCGTTGACCCTTTCGGAGACTAAGAGGGCGGAGTCAAGCGGGGGATGAGCGGTGTTCTCGCGAGAGCTCTTCCTTTTTCTAGGCCGGCGCCGAAAGTGGTGGGTATGAGCGACTCGGGCCTGGCGGGAGGCGGCGGTGTGTTTTTCTCCTCAGAGGGTCCCGCGATGTGGCGCCGAGTCGGTGCGGACGTGTTTTTTTAGGCCGAGCGTCTCGGGATGCATCCGATTCGCCCTTTCTTAGTCGCCGATGGCCGCTGGCGGCAAGGAAAGGAGCTTGGGCTCCTTGGGTGCGGAGAGGGGGGGAGAGGGGAAAAACCATCAAATACCCGATTTTGAATTTTAACGGTATTTCGGGCTCAGGAGATCCCTGGTCTGCCAAGGCTTCCGGGTCCCTGCGTTTGGTTTTACTCGTGTGAAGCTTGTTAATTCGTCGGGATCCCAGCAGCTTTGAGAGGCTGATTGCCTTCTGCGGCGCAGCTTTCAGCCAAATAAGCTGTATGTCCCCCCTCAAAAAAGGATGTTTATTCAATAGTTAAATGGCTCTTTCTTGCTCTCCTGGGTGGCACATGGCGGATGAACGTCCAAGCTACTCGGCTGTAACGTGTTCTTCGGGGGTGGGTGGGATGCCGCTGCAAATCTTTTGCTTTAAAAGGCCTTTGAGGTTTTTTTTTTTTTTTAAACATGAGGTGAATTCTGGGAGTTGAAGTCCACAAGTCGTAAAGCTGCCAAGGTTGGGGACCCCTGATCTAGAATTGAGTCTGTATAGAGATTATCCGTCATGCATCCTTTTTTTTTTTTTTTTTTTTTGGCTAAAGGCAAACTGGACTTCGTTTTTTTCCTTGAGGACGTTTTGCTTCTCATCCAAGAAGCTGCTTCAGTTCTGAACCGAAGAAGCTTTCTTGGATGAGAAGTAAAATGTCTTCTGGAGAAAAAGGAAGTCCACATGCCTTAAAAAGCATCTTCGGGATCATCTTAACACCACGACTAGACTTGATACAACAGACTTGATACAACAGACTCACATATCTCTGGAATAATGTGTGTGTGTGTGTATGTATGTGTATATATGTGTGTGTGTGTGTACATACATACATACATACATACATACTGGTGGAATAATGTATGTGTGTGTATGTAGTATGTATGTGGAAATGTGTGCCTAGCCCTGGTATTTCCTGGGGTTAGGGATTTGTTTATGTGTCTGGAGATGTATTCTGTGTATGGATGTATTCTGTGTTTTTGTACCAATGGAGGCTCATTCAATTTCACTGCACACATGTACATTGACAATAAAGATTTGAACTGAATTGAATTGAGTTAAATTCTGTGTCGGTTTTGACCAGGGTACCATTACACAATCTGATTTTTAGAGGGTATTTGAAAAGGATGTTACTGAACCACCTATGTGTGGAATGTTTCACAGCAACTGCTCTGAGAAGATGTATTAATCCAGTGCTGTGATTTAAATGTGTGTGTGAAGGGCTGTGTGTAAATAAGGGCATCATGTGTGTATATGTTTATATATATTTATATAAATTATATAAAGTTTATATATATATAAATTATATATATTTATATAAACATAAATTTTGTGTATATGTTTTTTTACTTGCTGTACACCGCCCCGAGTCCTTAGGGAGAGGGGGCGGTATATAAATCCAAATAATAAATAAATAAATGTACTTTGCAATTTGCATTGGCCATGTACAATGTTCTTATGAGGTAGGCTACTCTTATAAGCTTTTACTTGTAATGGAAACTGCACTTCAGAAATTATTGTCAAGCAGATGGTTGAACTTAGATTTACGTATATATCCTTAAATGTGTCACTGCTTTGTATAGTATTTCTATACATTCATTTATGTTGTAGATGAACACCTGCAGGTTTAGTTAAAAAAATTAATCACACAAGCCAACATTTGCTTTCCCTTAACTTTTGGGAGGGACATTTTTTTATTCTGTGCTAAGGATTTTTGTTTTGTTTTTGGTTGTAGAAAGGCCATGTTCAGTTCGAGCGCAAAGATTGTGAAGCCTAATGGCGAAAAGCCAGATGAATTTGAATCTGGCATCTCTCAGGTATGTGCCCTTTTTGTTGAAATTTTAGGCTGAAGGAAATAAGAGCAGTTTTAAAACATGACTAATGAACTGGTTAGTATTAAGGATTTGTAATAATTATTTTATGATTTGTGTAGCCTAAATGAACATGCAGTTGTAAAATTTAATAAAGTTTATATGGTTGAAATATCTTTAATAGAAATGGAAGTTGCCTTGTGTATTTAAGAGGAACCTGGGCTAATAGCTTCGAGACATTTCAGCTGAATGTGTAGTTCATCTTAAGTATTTTAATCAAAATGCCATTGTTACATAATTATTTGTGAAAAATAAAACATCCAAAGCAGAAAGACAAGTTATAAATCTAACAATAATAATCTTCTCTTAAGGCTCTTTTGGAGTTGGAGATGAATTCTGACTTAAAGGCTCAGCTGAGAGAACTGAATATTACAGCAGCAAAGGTAATATGTAAGCTTTTGTTGGGATTTTATGTTTTGTATGCATGTTTCGTATGCCTGGACCCCAAAGGTCCCAGACAGTTGAGTAGGATGCAGGAGAATAGTAATCTAGTATATTCAGATACCTAGTGTTTGATTTTACAGTTTCTCCATACATAGCATTGGTTTATTTTTATCATTGAAACCTGGAAATTGCTGTAGTCTTGAATAAACTCCGATACAGATAGTCTTCAATTTACAACCACAGTTGAGCTCAAAGTTTATGTTGCTAAGTGAAAAATTTGTCAAGTGAGTTTTACCCCATTTTCTTGCCACATTTGTTAAGTAAATCGCTGCAGTTGCTAAATTACTAATACTAATACGGTTGTTAAGTGAATGGCTTCCCCATTGACTGCTTGTCAGAAAGTTGCAAAATGAAATGCACGATCCTGAGCATCCAAATGCAAATCATGTGACCATGGAGAATGCTGCAAAGGTCAGGTGTAAAAATGGTCTTAAGTCACTTTTTTTAACCATGTAACTTTGAACGGTCAGTAAATGAACTGTTGTAAGTCAAGGACTGCCTGTATAAGTATTCTGTGAAGTAATTCTCATATGAGTTGGCCTCAATAGAATATAGAGTTTTGTTGATACACAAACATTTCTTTGTTCGAAATAAAAAGCTTCCTTGGGTATAGAGTAACTGCAATCACAAAATTATAGAACACACTTATAATGTTTTGACTTGCTGTGATCTGGGCCTGGAAATAACACAGCCAGAATGAAGACTTGACTCCCCTTTATTGTTCCAACATTCCCCCAAAAGTCCCACTGGTCACTGCAAGTCCAGCAGCAAAGCTCTAAACACACACTTACAATAGTTCCTGGCTGTTATTAGTCCAGAGGAGCAGTTCAGTTCTGAGAACAGCCACAGTTCAGGGAAGCTGGTTCCAAGGAGTCCTTATCACAGAGTTCACTGGGACTGCAGCAACACCCGGAGTATAACTCTATCACTGCGCCTCACATGTAGTCAGGCCAGGCCAGCATGGCAAACAAGACAAGCCCAGCAAAGTATCCAGAGGTAGGTAGCAGCACCTCAGGCTTGAAAAAGCAATGCTTGTTCCTGATAACGCAACAATCTCATTCTCCAGGTGAGCCTTTTGAAGAGGAGTAGGGTGGTGGCTGGGGGTAATTGCTTGTCTGCTCTGCTGCCTGCCCCCCACCCCCCTAGTAACTTTATATTAGGTAGGTATTGATACAGTCAGCAGTAGATGTTTCTTTTCTAGGGAGCAACACATACACTCCGGTGAACTCCATGTAGCATCAGGAAGGACATTGAGCCAGTAAAATACTCAGCTCCATCCAGTTGCCCCGACTCTACTCTAAATTAAGGGATTAGAGGTTCATAAAAAAGGGAGTTAACTGGGTATTGATAAATGCAGTTTCCTTGCTATAAAACTAGAGTGTAAAATGATTATTTTCATTGTGCTGGATTTGATCAGTGATGCATTCAAAAGTTCTGTCAAGATCTTTTCATAGGAGTTTCTCAGAACTTAGTGCACAAGAAGAGATGGACTGCCAGTTTATACTTTTGCCTATAGAAATTCCAAAAATTGAGATATCTTTGGGTCTTTTGTGTTTATAGAAATAAAATTGCTAGTTTTGTACTTTTAAAATGTAAACCGTGTTCATCCCCAGTTCTGTTTTTTACTTAGGAGATTGAAGTGGGTGGTGGTAGAAAAGCAATCATCATTTTTGTACCAGTTCCCCAGCTGAAATCTTTTCAGAAGATTCAGGTGCGGCTAGTTCGTGAGCTGGAGAAAAAATTCAGTGGAAAACACGTGGTTTTCATTGCCCAGGTAGGTGTTTGTCATACATATTTGAACCTTCTAAATATGAAAGTAAGATTTGTGAAGATGATCAGTTCACTTATATGATTTACTCAGTTCTGGTTCTTTCAAGTATCTGTGCCTTGCATTGTACTGAAAGCCTGCTTTAGGCTCACCAAAAGCTAATTTGCTGCAAAAGTTGCCTATCTACACTGTACAAGAAACACGCTTATAGATATGCTGTTATCTTATTTTAGAGAAGAATTTTACCCAAGCCAACAAGAAAAAGCCGCACAAAAAACAAGCAGAAGCGTCCCAGAAGGTAATGTTATATTTTGAAAAGAAATAAAAATATTTTGCAACTGTGTTCAAATCACTCCATGCTATTTATAAGTCAATGTAATTTAATGCTTGGAAGGTTGAGACATTTAATGGCAACTGTATGAGTTTATTTGGTCTCATTTATGAATATATATCAAATGGTCTATAACAGATTACAGATCTATTATATACATACTTTGCATGCAGGGAAATGTTAGGTCTGATCTATAATAATTTGTATAAGGCTCCTAAATAATAAAGGCATCTACCTAAACCAATAGAAATCTGTTGTCAAGATTTGAAGCAAATAGTAATGGATTACAGGTAATTCTCAACTTCCTAGCAGTCACGTGATTGCATCTTGGATGCTTGGCAACTATGTCACATTTACAACCATTTGCTGCATCCAGTGATCATGTGACTGATTTATGGGGAGTTTTTTGCTGGAAACTTACATTTATTTAGTTTCCAACAAAAAGATGTCTATTACGGACAACGGGTTTGCTTAACGATGGTGGCATTTGCTCAGTGACTGTTGTTAAAAATGTCATAAAATTAGGTTAGTCACATGGATATCTCAATTTACAACAGTCATGACATACGATGGCAATCCTAGACCCCATTATAGTTGTAAGTTGAGGACTATTGGTAAATGGAGTGTGTGTACCCATGCATAAAATTATTTTGAAAATGTACTCATTTTTATTGGTTATTGAAGGAATGGAAAGTGCTTTCAGAAGCTGCTGTTATATTTGGTTGAATAGCCCTCTAAAGTAAATTGGTATGGTATAAGTAGGAATGAACAAAAGCAGTTTGTTATGTACTTAGTTTTTTAAGTTATAGCTTAAACTGGGTTGGCAAGCAACATTTGGCAATCTTCCAAAATAATTTTTTGAACAACGGCTGAAACTATCTGAAAATTTGGTATGCCTTAGTTGAGAAACTTTAAAATCTTGCAGAATTTAGCACTATGGAACCTCAGGTCACAAACACCTCTGACCACAACCAAATCAGGTGCTGACCAAAATTTTGCAAACTGTTTACATCTGGTCACTAACAAATACTCAGGTGGAGATCAAATACAGCATGGGCAATTTCCCCTTCTGCGACGATTTTTGTTTGTTTTTTTGTACATTCATGCTCAGTCAGTCTCGCCATGACCAAATTGGGTGCCGACCAAAGTTCCACTCTAATTTGATGATAATTGATTGTTTAAAAAAGCACAGCTTTTTTATAGTCAGCTTGGAATGCTACTTGCTGTTACTTAAAATTATTAGATGGAACATTCTTTTCTTGCATCTATGCCAGTGTTTCTCAACCATAGCAACTTAAAATGTGTGGACTACCAAGTCCCAGAATTCCCTAGCCAGTATGATTTTTACATAATTTGGAGTAATGCTGAAATGGAGAGGATATTATGCCTCTTTGACCACCCATTCTGACAAGCTATAGATGAGCTTCTGCAATCAACTATTCTCAGCCTAATTGATACCGGGTTGGGGATAAATAAGAATAGTAATCATGTAAATTCTGTAATTTTGTTGAATACAAAAGTGACCAGTCACTTTTGAAATAGCCAGCTACATAAATTAGATGGACAGACAGACCTGAAAATTACAAGATTACAAGTAGTTCAATTCATTGGCTGTTCTGAGAAATTGTTATTTTGGCTTATATGTATTCTGCCTTTTATATTGTTAACACGGTATGGATATTATAGAAAGCTGCAAACTTTCCAAATATTTTGTATTGAAAAGGCTGACTTGAACATTGTGTCTAACCAAGCAGGGATATATTACCATTTTGCTCTTGTAGTCTTCTGTTTAGTAGCAGTGCAAAAATGTATTCTCCATCTGGTTCTTTCCAGTAATAATCTTGTCTGAACTAATATTAATGCCTTGTTGCATTGTTCAAAAGCCAAGTTTATTAGACATTTAGTCTTGAGCTAAGCTCAATTTTAGCAACAATAATACTTTAAGTTTCTTTAGGTTTCTTTTGGTAACTCCGGATGGAAATAGCTCTATTTGATCCAAGAGACTGCATGCATTTTAAGCTAATACTTTGCCGGGTTACAGTTTATTACTCTGTATAAATTTAGTCATTTGGATTCTGATCCTAGAGACTCCGTTTGTAATTTCATTGCATTTTTTTGAACACGTATAACAAGCAAGACTAGCTGAGAAAAAAATAGTATTGTACTCCATGCTCTGCTTATTACACTCTACCTTGTTACAGTATTCTTGGGCAAGAATAGCCAATTGCTTCACTAAACTTGCTACTTAAAATTTTAAATTTAATCTTACTGTTTAGGTAATGCAATGTTGTTTTGGAAGCAAAATGTCTGATTTAAAAACATTCCCCATAGACAGTTTTAATTTAAAACTGAATGATTCCTTAGTACAAGGGTTCCCAACCCCCGGGCTGTGGCCCATTACTGGGCCACAGCCTACCTCAAACTGGGCCATGCGAACAATGGGCAAGCACACTAGATGCTCCACTCGTGCAAGTGATGGACTCTTGTACCTTCTGCTTCTGCGAGTAGAGCTACGCGCTTGAGCGCAAGTGAAGCTTTGCACACAAGGGACCTCTGCTCACGTGCAAAGCTCCCATCTGTGTGCCCAGGAGCCTGCCACTTATGCCACAGACACACAACACACACGCCGGGCCGGGCCACCAAGATGGAAAGGTTAGGGACCATTGCCTTAGTAGAAGTTACATAAAATCTGAAGCCACTGTAACAAATATTTGATTTTCTTCTGTTTAGCCGTACGCTTACTGCAGTGCACGATGCCATTCTTGAAGACTTGGTTTTCCCCAGTGAAATTGTGGGCAAGAGAATCCGTGTAAAACTGGATGGCAGCCGGCTTATAAAGGTCCATTTAGACAAAGCGCAACAGAACAATGTTGAACACAAGGTAAGAAAAAGAGGAGTTTGGCTTTTACTCAGACTTTAGATAAATGCATAAAGTAGACTGCAGTAGATCATTTAATGAAGCTGATATATTTGAAAAACAAAACTTGGTAAATGATCAAAAGAGAGAGATTAATGTAAACTTGGCCCTGTGATTGAACTTTCTTGGACTTGCTGAAATATGGTACCTGCAAAGTTTGCAGATTGTTTGTTCATTTTTATTTTCTTTTTGGTCAAAAAGAGGAACACAAAGCATTATTTAGGCTGGATAAGGAGTAGAAATACATTATGGCCTGTGTTACAGGGATATGTGGAATCCGATGGTGTGGGAATAGATCCTTCTGGAAAATTCTAAAATTTTAAAATTTCTGTCAGACATCTTCCAAACAATGCCATTAGCTTAGCCTTGAAACAGGGTCACCAGTAGTCTTCAACTTACAATACCAATTGGGACTGAAATTTCTGTTAAAAGTGGAGTTGGACCTGATTTTACGAAATAGTTACAACGATTATTAAACTAATCATGTTGATACTTAACCTAATTCTGTAATTAAGCAAATCCAGTTTTCCTAATAAGCATATTACAAAACGTGGTCACATGACTGCTACAGCCAATCATAAATGGGAGCCTGTTGCTAAGTGCCCCAAAATTGCAGTCATGTGAGTATGGAGGTGGTGTCACAGTCACAAATAGAGGTTATAAATCACTTTTTCCAACGCCATCATAACTTTGAAACTATCATTATGTGACAGTTCCAAATTCAAGTATGTCCTATATTTCATTTAAAATACGTCCAGAATACTCAAAATGCTTTTGGTTTACACCAGGGGTCTCCAATCTTGGCAACTTGAAGACTTGTGGACTTCAACTCCCAGAATTCCTCAGCCAGCCAGCTTTGCTGGCTGAGGAATTCTGGNNNNGGGTGGGTAGGGCTTCAGCAACATTCACTGTATAAGATACACAGACATTTTCACCCGCTTTTTTTGGAGAGGGGGAAGTGTGTCTTATACACCAAAAAATATGGTAATACTTGATACCCACACTTCTAGCTAAGGTTTTAGTATTTGGTAATTCATTATTCACATCAACATTTTAGAATGTGACTGCCACAAATAATAAACATCTTCTATACATTTGTCATTTGTGTAATGAGGGTCTGTGAGTAGTTTCTATTTTAAAGGATATTAATAGTACACATTCCTCCAGTTAGGTCATAGAAACTCCACAACAGTTATGCATAGGATAGTGGTGTCAAACTTGTTGGCTGGGTGTGTCACACGTTGCCCACTCCCAGTTCAGCAAAGGAAAAAAGGCATATGTCACATGACACTGACAAAGCGAGTTTGACACCCCTGGCATAGGATGAAACTTGAATTGATGGGGGGGAGGGAAATTGTCTTCAGATCCTGACTTTGTGTATCAGATTGTTGTTAATACTCTGAAATACAATAAATCAAATATTTTTGGTTATCAACTTGAATTGTCAACTCTCAATGGCTTCTTTATTTGAAAATATTAAATGTAATATACAAATATTAGACATAGAGACAACTTCAATACATGGACACTTCATTTTCTTGGCAAATAACAGAACTACCTCATAATTTCTGAGTTGTATTTATTAACTATTTTATTTCATGGTGTAGCTGACATCCCTGAGGCTTTCTGGTGGTTTATCATTTTAAGTACCAGCCAGGTTCAACTATGTGATTTTTATAGACAATATTGATTCTGTGCTGCCATCTCCCATGGCTTACGCCTTGTGTCAAATGTGTTGTTTCTATAAATGTTTAGTGATATATAAATTAATCTTAAAAAGTATTGTAGCACATGGTTATAAGCTTTTTAAAAATGTATATGGTAATACCATATATATTTAATTTCAGACTTAACATATCCTTCTTTCCAGTAAACTTTTCTTTCTTTAATGTAAAGTAATACTAATTTTTTATGCTTACCATTTTTGTTGATGTTTCGTTATTCTGTTTGCAGGTCGAAACATTTTCTGGTGTATACAAGAAGCTGACAGGCAAAGATGTTGTGTTTGAGTTTCCAGAATTCCAGCTGTAAAGTGCAAAAACTATATGAATTAATAAAAGTTAATTCTTCATATTTTTAATGTCATGCTTTTTTTTAAAGTATGAAACTACACTTTTCTATACATTTGGTTGTTGATGAAAAGAAGACATCGGTAAGAAATTTACAGCTGGTCATAGTACATAACTGAAAGTCATGATTACAATTACTTTTACTGTGCCATCATTATATTGTGGCACTATTGAATAATATAATTTTGGGTTTGATTTGTCCTATTAAATGACAAAGTAGCTAAAGAACTTCTATGATACTTACTATAAAATACCAGAAACCTATCTTTTAATTTTAAGTATCCCAAAAGTAGAGGTAAGAGGATTAAACTATACTGAAAATTAAAGCATACATCTACATACTGAATTCTGAAAATTAATATTCCAGGATTTTGTAATGAAAGGATCTGAAAAGTTTGGTTTGGTGTAAAACCTAACAAATTCATCATGTCTTGGTTTGCCACCAATAAGTGTCACCTAAACATATTTCTGAATTACTTGGCTATGCCAAACGTTCTTAATGTCCTGCATTGGAAGAATACTAAAGCAACTTGGACTAAAACAACCTGATACATTTAATGCTTCAATAATCTCTTTGGGTATCAAAAGTATCAATCCTATGTCCAATTGCCTGCTGATTTTGGGACTTCTGAGTGGATACATGCACGGCTATAATGTAAAGCATTTATGGTAGCAATCCCCAAACTTTCCAGCTTGGCAGACTGGCAGGGAGAAGAGGATGGTTCTGTGTGAGCAGTGGCACACATACAACTCAATTTGCATGAGTGGCAATCGTGTGTGACCACCACTCATACAAATGGAGCTGTGCACTTGCTAGCAGGACCCAATTCCAAACAAGCCATATCCTAGGAATTGGAGACCCCTGATTTAAGGTATGCAGATAAAGTTTCTCAAATGTATTTTGATTGAAAATACCTAAAAATTGACTTACAGGTTATGTTCTGCACTTGATGGAAACAGCACATTACATGGATTCCATCAACTCAGATGTTAGTGAAAATGACACCCTGCTTTGTTCTAGTTCTTTAAATGAAACACAATTGAAGGGAGTTAAGATGTCACTCAAGTGTACCGGACATGGTTCACTACATTATCACCAATAGATGATACATTTCAAAACTGCCAGAGAAGGGAGTTTTGGTAATCTATTCACCTAATTTTCAAAGAGCTTTTTTGAGAATATGTAGTGAGATGTTACTTTATTTAAATAGACTCATGGTTTTGAAATATTAACCAAGCTGAATTCTTCAGGTTCAAATGATAAGACACCAAAAAATAAGTACTTCCACCAATCCCTTCTGTACAATTCAGTTGCCCCTCATGTCATGTTTGTTTCTGAATTTATATTTAATGTTTTGGAGAAATCCTAACCCATCGATATTAGATTTTTTTAGACTAAGTTAATTTGGGGTAGTGAAAGGTTAAAAAAATGGTTTTAGTGCCTGTCATTCACTATCGAAAGTATACAGAATATGCAGTCCTCATAACAATTTCCACAGCGTTTTAATTAATGTTGACAGTTTTATTTATAGGGCTTTGTTGCAAAGATTAATTGCTAATAAAGTATCTTGTCAATTATGGATAGAAACATAAAACTTGATGCTTGTGATGGCTTTGTACATGCATGGAAGAATGTGAACTAAACAAACGGCATTTGAATTCTCATAATTGTAGATTTATTTCGGTCTATTTTTTTATCCCATTTGACCTCACTGAGCGATCAAAGAACTGCATTTGTGTGTGTGTGCATATGGAGGTTTAAAAAGGGAAAGGAAAGATACACTGCAAAGTGAACTTGTCCTCGTTCCCAGAACCATTGCCAAAAGAAACTGCGAGCTCAGTCAGCTGATACGCTTTTAGACTTCATGGGAACTGCTGGAGATGTGTGAGCAACATATAAAAAATATCACTTGTAACTTTTTTTCCCCATTAAAATGATCATTTTGAAACAGCAGAATTATAAAAATGGGCAAAATTTTGCCGCTTTATTGGATCATTAACTGTTACTGTGATTATGGTTGCATAGTCTTAGTACACCACAGACAAAATTTTTGATGGCATTGTGGGAAGTCTGTTTTCTGCCTTAAGATTTTAATTACTCTGCTGGGAACAGCATAAAACCCAAGAGTCTGCTACATAGTATTTCACTTGACCTTAACCATTTTTATAAAAACCTCAAGGCATGAAATCAAGAATCTACATAAAAAAATTGAATTCTTGAGCCATGGAATTTTATACTCAGTATGCCTTCATTTGGCTCAATCTATAAAACAAAAATACTCTGAGGTCCAGTTCTAACTTTTGACTGTTTTTCTTAAACCTGTATTTTGTCAGATCCTTTGCTTTAATTGCATATTAAAAGTTTTCCTTTACATAGGAGTGGTGAGTTGAATGCAATGCCTAGTTGCTTTTATACTTTACAGAGGTAGTTGTCATGGAAGTTTTTCAGAATTGGTACAATTTCATTTTCACTTAGCAGATTTTAAGTCATGGAAGTTTCAACATTCTAACCATATCTGGGTTTAAAACATTCTGAACAATGTTTTAAAAAAGGCATTTTCCCATACCAAAAGTGATGCTGTAGAGCTTTCTTTGATTTGCCTGTTAGTGTTCTTGATATTTTTTTTTATCACTGGCCAATGTATACCATAAACTTTCTTAATTATTTTTCACTTAATGTTTTTTTAAAAAAACTTAATTTTAATTTGAAGGCTTTGACTCATTACACATTTCATCTGTAGTCAATAATGTGTCCGCAGATGATAATTCTGCAGAGTATTTTACAGTGGGAAATTAAAATGCTATGTTGAACTTGTTCATGTTCTAGGTATCAAATTCTCTAACTTTTGGCATCTTTTTAATTTATATAGAGTGCCCAATGCCTCTGTGGCTGAAATAATTTCAATTTATTAGAATAATTGCCAAAATGGATTCTTGAATAGCTCAGGTGCAAATGATTAACACAGACATTCATATCCTGTCATTTCTAATGGAGAACCATCTGCAGTATCAAAATCTGGACATCATTGGTCCCAAAGCGCCAAAAGCCAGTTTTGGCTGCAGTTTTTTCCTTAGTCTTTAGAGATAATAGCCCAAATAGCTACAGAAAGATGAGGTCCAATAAGACCTTTCATTAAGTACTCAGGAATAAAAATCAAAGATTTGCTGAGAGACATGGAAAAAATGGGATATCATCCCTTCATTTCCAGTAGTAGCTTATGACGAGAAAGAGGTGAGCATGTGAAGTTGCTGTGCCTCTTATTATTTGCTTTGGGAATATCCCTTACAAAAAACAATCCCACTTATTCTGTTTTTTTTTTTAAACACGCATTAAGGGAAATGACAAACTACATAAACTTAAAGTTCATGTTTGGAAACTGAACTTGAAACAATAGCTATTGACTGTCTTAATCTGTACTGCAATAGGTGAAATTATTAAATGCCACGACTCCCTTGAATGAAACACAAGTCCAGGTGAGTGCAGACACAATTGTCAGTTTTCGTTCATGAAGAAATTTCCCAATGTTTTCTTCTAGGTTGTAGCTCTAGAATTCCCTAGGGGCCTCCCATAGAAACACTACCCTGGTCTGTCTCTGCTTTTTCAAGATCAGCCAAGGTCAACTAGGTGCTACAAGTCTGCCTTGGCATGTCATTCATTGTACACAACTGTAGAAATTGGTAGGGGAGTTTTGTGATGTGGGTTTAAGATAAAGACAGGGATGAACAAGGATGTCTAATTTAGATTTTCAATTCAAAAATCTTTGTAAGTTTTAGATAGGAATGTTGCAGCTTATCTCAGTAAATTTAGAGGACACTTGTTTGTGGTACGTAATGTTAGGGTAGACTGGCAATCTTTTGGTGGATGTTCCCATAAACAGTTGGGCTTGCAGGATCCACAGTGGAGACATGAGATATTGCTATAATGTGGGTTTGGGGTAGAATTCTGGGGGATTCTTAGTGGGCTTTGGCAAATAAAAAAAAAATTACGCCTATTTTAGGAGAAGTAAAAGTTGTTGGAATTTTCCTGTTTCTATATTGGAAGAAAGCACACCATTTTTCAGTAATGTTCAGCAGGGGATCGAGAAAATATGCAGAAGTTTCAGATTGCCTACCTTGGAGAAGCATAAAATATCAAGAAAGTGTCTTTCTGACCTAGGCTGATGGAGAAAAATGTGATTCAGCTCTTCTGTTTTCCAATTTAGTCTATGCCAGACTAGAGGCACTTTACTGAGGCTTTGTACTGCAGGCTGTCGAGGGATAGTTGAGCTTTTCTGAAATAATCCATAAAATCATCCAGATTTCCTACAGGAGGTGGTCCTGGAATCCAGGACTGTGCCAGTTTGGAATAGGTATGTCGCTGGGTATAAAATATCTGCATACAATGAGCTAATGTGCTAAAGAATGAGCTGTGCAGAATCTTTCTGTCCATGAGGTTATTTTTCCTAGGAGCTAAATATTCTTGACTCTAGCCAAAATTGCACCCACTCTAAAATTCAACCACTCTTACATGTTAACACTAATGTTTCTGGTATATTTTAGCTCTGGGTCCTTAAGGTCCTTCTGAATATCCATGCTCATAAACCCAAGCAAGGTACTAAGGAAGACTTTTGCTCTACTAGGATCCTATTCACATGGCTTCTATCTGACACTAGACACGAAAGAGTTAACAAAGGGGCTTCTTTTCATGGGAAGGCGAGAGGGGAAAAGAGAAGTGTCCTGCATTCCCAAAAATGCGCCCTGCCAAAAGCAGCCGTTTGTATAATGGGTCCTTGCCGGGTTCCCACACATTTTGCTCCTAATTAACGTCCTGCTGGACAGCTGAGCTGTTTCAAACAGGAAGCTGTTTATAGATAACGCTTGCAAACAGTTGGGCCTGATTTGCAGGAGTTGAGCCCGCTTCAAATTAAAACCTATCGGACTTTTGTAAATAGTAGCAATGAGGTCTATCTGTGGTGCAGTGCCCTTGCAGTCAGCCGCTCAGCTACAGCACTTCTCTCAGCAAATCTAAGGTAGGTAATGCTAAGATGGTTTTGCCAGCCAAAACCCTAGCTTAAAAGAGAGTAGGCTGTAAAACTTTTTTTTTTCATGGAAGTTGGATAAAGAGGAGACTACTGACTTTCAGATCTGGGCTGAGTTGGGATCAGTCTGAAGTTGCTGCAATATAGGTCATCTAATGTCATAGAATACAGACCGGCTCATGTCTTTACATTTAAAAAGTTATTAAAACGTCTGAAATTGATTTATTTAATGTTCAGGATTGCATAGACGTGTGTGTGTGTGTGTGTGTGTGTGTATGTGTGTGTGTGTGTGTGTGTGTGTGTG
>JANHFJ010005481.1:64864-75207 GCA_032468195.1 Cerberus rynchops
AAAATTGAAACTGTATGTAAAACAATTATTACTGTAGAGGAGCAGGCTGCTTTAAAAAATTGCAAGCATCTTCCTTCCCCTATGAGTCTTTTCCCAGGTGTTAGTTAGCACAGCAGAGTTGCCAATAAATCTGCAGCCTTGACACAAGTATAGGGGAGAGAGTGGAGGAGCTATGTGTTTTGGAGCTCTTCAGCCACCAGCAAACTGAAAAAAGGCATTTTACTTTCAGAAGGCATGGCTGGTCTAACAGAGAGGAAAAAGGGTATAACAGCCCAGCAGACAAAGCACAGTATATAAAAGCAAGAACTCTACATGCTGGCCATTAACAGGAAAAGAAAACATCTTGGACAAAGGGAATTTAAAAAACAGAATGGGCTTAAGGAAGGAAATAGGATTCAAAATAATAATAATAGAATAGTATGTAGATAATTGCAAAAAAAGTAATAGAACAATAGGCAACAGTATAAATTTTGGAATAATAATTGAATTGTATATTGTAATAGTAATTATACTAATAATATAGAGTTAGGATGTAGGCAGTACTCACATATCACTTTAATACGTTTGTTTTTTACAAAATAAAACAACCTTATAGGGATATCTAAAGAAATTACCTGGCCAGGGTCCAGTACTTTTGTGTCATCTCTTGAGTCTGGATCAATATAATTGGGTACAGTTTAAAAAAAAAACCCATGATAGTTTTAAAAAAAAGTAGTACCCATGTGGCAGCTTCTTAATCCCTATGGAATACTGTCAAGAAAGTGAGAGCCCTTTTGCATTTCATTTTGACAAGTTGGTTATTTTATCAAAGAAAGAGTACACTTCTCCCGGTTATATTCATTCTTAAAATCAATTCAACCTTGCAAATTTTACTAAAATGTGAAACCACTCTTCTAATGTGCTAATTTATAGGATTTAACTGTCAAGGAAGTCACTATTTGATCTTCACTGGTTTCAGTTCAGTGAAACAATATGGAAGCTTGAAAATTAATGCTGTAGAGACCTGATTTCTTTTCTTCTTCATGCTTTTTTTCCTTGTCATTTTGGTTCTGTCATTTCTGGCCTCAACAGTTACTCAGAACACACAAACACATGCAATCCAGGATGTATTGCTAGTTCTTAAGGAGAGGGGGGTGTTTTGTATTCTGTCGGGGCTTGAACACAGATAATACACAATTTCCCAGGTAAAACTGATTAAACAATAACATATTCTTGTATTGTAACTTCTATGTGTTTCATGTTTGTCTTGTCAAGTTGTTGTGAATCACAAAGTTACCTCTACAGAAAACCAATTTGTTGCCACGAGGAGGGTGGCTTTGTCCTGGAAAGACTTATTTAATTAACAGACTTTATCTCCATTTTGTCTGCTTTTTGGAACATAAAACTGTCCAAGAAATAAAAAAGAGAGTTATATTTCATAAATATGTTAAGCCCTATGCTACTGTTCTATTTCTTCTATTAATCAATTGTTACATTACAAGTTATAGATATATAAAGGCTATGGTGTCTGAACTGTATATACTATAGAAACTCTTGTTCTCATAACTTTTAACTGGGCAAAATGGTGCCTCACAGGACAACAATTTTTGAGCCCAGCCTCAATTGGGCTAATTTATAGATTCTGTCTAAAATCCATGACCCATGACTACGGAGAGTACAAAATTTTGGAAAGTTGTGTTTGCTTCAATGCTGCTCAGTCATGTGCCCGTCATTTTGAATATTCTGTGGATGCTCATTTTGAATGTTCACTTTCCATGTGTCCCTTGTATGCCATTGCTCCTTCACCCACCCAGCAGCAGCCACTTACCTGCCTGCCAGGAAGGAAAGGAAAGGGAGAAGAAAGGGAGGATTAGGAAGAAAGTGAGAAAAAGAAGGAAGGAATCTCTGCATGCTTTTCTCAACCCATGTGATATCTCTTGCATTCCTCATGCCCTCTTCCTGATCCACATTGCTTTCTCTGATCTACAGTATTTGGCATCTCTTGAGCACCCCAACTTCCCAATTCACACCACTCACCTGTGTGCCGATGCAACTTTCACACACACACTCAAACACACCCATGCACTCTTCTTGACCCACATAGCCACTTTCCTGCCTGCTTGCATTGTACATGGAATTTCCTCCTGGCTTCCCCAATGACTTTCTACTTGAGAACTTCCCACAAATTAAGTAAATCAGGAATGAAAGGGAAGGAAGGGAGGTAGGGAAGTTTGATTTCCAATGCTTTTGGCCAGTTTTCCACAAATAAAGTCAATGGGGAAGATGACAGAAACTCAGAAATTGCTTCTACTCTCACTGCTTTTTTGTCTACCTATGGTCATTTTATTTCTGTTAGGTAAGAAAATACCTCTGAAACAATAACTCAGTGAGACATAGGTTGGCTAATAATTTTTAACTCTTTTCAATCTGTCTGAAAACTGGTGGAACATCTTGATTGCACCACATGTTTCCAAGTTCCATTTACTGAAACAGGTGCATTGACTGTTGGCATTTATAAATTATGATGTCATTTATTTTATGAATTATAGCAGTTTTTTTAAATAAAATTAAAGACTTCTAAAGGATTTATGTTTAGTATAGGAGTCAACACTCTTTACTGAAAGTCTTTTCTCATTATAATATAGGGTCTACATTCTCCATCACACAGTACTTTTTAAATAGAATCAGGTCAGTACCATGAAGTGTGCTTCATCTCTATGGCGCAACCATTCTTAATCTGGTGTCTATAAAATCTTTTAGGTCTACTCCTATGCTGTGTGTATAGGTTGTACTAATACAAAACGGAATTGTCCTTGGTACTGGTTTAAAAGAAATTTTAAAAGTGTGAGGGAAAAAAGATAAAAATTATGAATGGGATGAAGGCCTTAAATGAATGTGTAAGACCATCCTGCATTTTATTGAGTCCATGGTATTCTTGTGAAGAAAGTAATTATGCTTATCAAAATAATCTGGATTTACATTAATAAAAATATTCTTAAAATGTACATAATAATATTGCAATACCTGTCATTTTAATTTTAGATGTTTCCCATAATATTTAATTATTCTTAGAGGAAGAGCCAGTTAAGAAATATGCAGGTTTGGTTGTGTCTGTGTCTGTTTTGTTTTGTTTGTTTTGTGACCATTATTTCAAAGTTTACTATCTTATACTAAATTTTGTACATGTAATTATTTTGTTAATTTTCATGGTTGGGAGAGAAGCTTGCAATAAACATTGTGGGGAAAGTGTTAATATGGTGGTACAAAGCTTGGATTTACATATTGGTTCTTCGATTTTGTGAAGAAACCATTCATGGTTAAATATAACCAGTCATTTACTAAATCTAGACATTTGGATTTAATACTTCTCCCAATTAAATAAGTAGAGATTATTTTATGGACTTCATGTTCAACATTTGAATTTTAAGCAACTCAAGCTGGGTCCTAATTTTTGTAGCAATCACCCTTCAGTGACTTTAATTTATTTTAAATGGACAGCAGTGTGGGAAGTTTTTTCCCAAAAAGTTTGCATTGCTTAGACATGTTTAAAGTTTAGCAATACCACAACTCATTGCTTTTAGTTAACATTCATTTACAGTCGTAATACTTCAGCTTGTGGCCATCTTTTGCAATGTGAACAATTAACTTCAAAATAACATTCAAACATTTATGTTTGTACTCTGGCATATTTTTTAATTTGTAGGAGAACTGCAGTTTTTCTGTGTTTTATTTAAAATGCCATACCAAATGATGATTCTGCGTAACTGCAATGCAAGCTTTGAATAACATTAACATGGTTTTTAAGATGATTGATACTTTCTTATTCCAATATATGACAAATTAGTTTTTTGGATAGAACTTAATAAGGTAGGGTCTTAATAAAAACATTTATATTCTGCCTTTTTACAATTTTATAATTGTAAAATTATTTTAAAAATTATACAAACACATTTGTATGCCTTAAATATGATAATAAATTCTTTCTTAAACACATAATATTTTATTCATAACCCGAAATAGACATATGCCATATGATTTTGCTTATAATGCATGGTAATATTTAGAATTATCAAGATTTCAAGGTATCAGAATCAGCTCATTAAATAAAAGCTGCTGGGGCCGCAGCACAGATGTAAAAGTTATCAAAGTGAACATTAAAGCAAGGGATCCTTTAGAACAAAAAAGGATTGGTTAGTAAGACAAAGTTCTTGATCAAACTAGAAACTTTACTGTCTAAGACAGAAGAGATATAATGCAGAATTTGAAATTATTTCTTTGCTTGGTTGATATTACAATATTAAATTTAAATAATAAATAAATAAACAAACAAACAAACAAACAAATAAATTACAGTATTTAAAAACTGTCCCCTGAAATAGCTATAAAAAGAACCCATTTCCTTAATTATCAGAATTTGATAAACTCTTACTGTATATAAGTAGCCTGAGAAAAATATCTGATATTTTTATAGAGCTAAAAGCTCTTTCTTAAAATATTTCTCCAGTGTGAATAGGTTGTATGATGTGTGATATTTTTTTCAAATGCCTTTTGGCAGTTTTTGTTTCTTTGTTTTTGTCTATTTTATTTTTAGCAGGTAGCAGAAGATACACCAAATCATCTCTTTAACTAGAAATACATCTAACATCGATGAGTTTACATTAGCTTTCCATTTATCTTAAGATTTGTCAGAGCAAGAGAAAATATCAATTTTGGGACAGAACTTTAGATCAGCATTAATAATAATAACATAGATGAAATAACTTATGATTTAGTATATAATCTTAAAATAAGATAATCCTATCTTAAAAATATGAATAACAAAGTAGTAGCAACTAAATAGAAGAGAAATAGTCTCCACATCCGGCCCAGGGGTGCTTAGATCTGGCCCATGGAGCCACCTGGCAACAGCAAAGGACCAGCCCACTGTGCCTCTGCCAGCAAAATCAGAACTTGGGAGGGCCACACACGGGCATCCTGAGCTCTGTTTTTGCTGGCAGAGGGTTGCAGGAAGTTGTCACAGCTGAAAAGGAAGTTCATGAGGTCTGTGGGCAGCCCTCCTGAGCTTCATTTTTGCTGGCAGAGCTCTTAGGACACTACAAGTGCCCCTGACACAAGTATTGTCAAGCTGGTCATGCCCAATCTGATCCCACAAAGTCAGACACAACCTTGATGCGGCCCTCAATGAAATTGAGTTTTATATCCTTGGTCTAGATAATACTCTGACAATCTAATGATCAAGTGATAGTTGGATGTTGTATTTATAGCACAGAGATACTACTGGAGAAAGATGCTAGGTCCTCTTTGACTGAACAATTGAAAAATGGTAAGAAAAAGACCCTCAAAAGAATATAACTCACGCACATTGACAAGCATTCCATATTAGACTTCAGCTCTTCCCTGACCTCCTGAGACACCATTTTCAAGTCTTGAGGCTACTGAAGTGTTTTTTGTAATTTCTTGCAATTGTCAATGGCGTTTTATGATCTTTCCATAAATGGAAGTTGTGCCATCCTTTCTATGTCTATACAATACACAGGACTTGACAAGGATAATCTGCATCTATTAACTGATTCTGCAAGAAGACTGTTTATATCACTTTGTTTATGTCCATTTCAAATGCTTTCTCTGAAGCTGCAGAGCAGGTGGGTCCCAAAATGACTAAATCGCCTACTGTCCACCTTCTGAGATTTCCTGTCTTCTACATGTCTGGCTTTGCCAGTCCTCCTACAGAGCTGTTTTTCTTTCCCCCTCTTTTCTATTCCACTGCAAAAATAAACTGTGATAAAGAAAGAATAAAGGCAATGGCAGACACCCAGCTTGATGTCATGTTTTGCTTTCACATTAATTGGCAAGACATGAGGTTACAGCTTAGGAGTGTTACAATCCCTCAACACAATGAAAGTTGCTACAGAGGTTAAAATAGGTGCAGCTGGCAACTCTGTGCCAATATCTTTTGTCATCAGTGTAAGAAATAAACCAGGCAGAAAAAAAAATATTCATACTCAGAACAAACATAGCAGGCGTTGGCAAATATATATACCATTACTGTATACAATGAATTGTATCTTAACAAGAATAGTTAGGAATACTTTATAAATTAGATGTAGTTGAGTTTATGCCCCGTTGTCAAAGGTAAGACTGAGAAGGATTCTAAGTAGGAGAGTGCTTTCCTGTTTTTAGCATTGACTCATTTAATTTCTTTTCTGAATTAGTATAGATATGGGATTTGTATAAACGTAAATGCTATTTAGACTCAAAGCAAGCACAGGTAGTCCTTGACATGCCATAGTAATGGAACCTGCATATATACCCATTAGGGTAGCAATTCAGGAAAATGCAGCATAATTATTGTTAAATTTGCACCAATTTTAACTTTACAAGTCAGGATAGATTAGACATGTTCTTAGGAATCCAGAATTTAAATGCAGAGCAAAGACAGGGAACTAATGCTCTTGGTAGCCTAGAAGATTCACCAGTACTGAAGGATGCTGTGACCTGCATTTCAATGGAAGATCTTATCGGAAGACCTTGTATCTGACTTCATTGTAAACAGACAAACTTTGTAAATAGTTCTTAGTTTCCTTTCCTAGATTTCTTGTTACTTATGCTAAAGTGCTGTTTATGAGATGAGCTGTCAGCTGATTTCTTGATTCCTCATTCACCTGCAGCTTCTCCATTTCCCCTTCATCACACCAAGTTGTGGAATCTAGTGGGTTTGTATAATAATAAGCACAATTAGACCACTTAAAACTATCAAATTGTGCTGCCATAGATTAGAAAGATTCTGGAAGAAGATAGTAGAAACGTATTTCAGAATAGTTGGCAAAATAGCTGTATTAATGTGCCTGTGAAGTACCTGGGAATCAAGCTTGACTCAAGTAAGATTTTATTTTTACTTTTTAATTGATGATTATGTGGATATTTGTGAGGAAATGTAGTTTCCCAGATACTGCCAATATCAGTATCATCATTACATCAGCTCATGATTACTTACTCATGAGTTTTTATAATTCTGAAATTTGCCTCCACCAGAGAGTATTCCCTTAGGGATTATCTATTTGTTAGCAGTATAGCTCCAAGACTAGCAAAACTTTTAATATGGTTTACAAATAATGCTGCTAGGCTAAGATCACTGCAATATCTGGAATTTCAGTTCTAAACACTCTTACATAACATAGTTAGTATGAAGAATGCAGTTATAATTCACCAACATCTGTAGTGACACAGATTGTCTATAGATTGTGTATTGTTCACAGTGGCTAAAAAGTACACCAATTATGTTTTGGATTCTGTGAATGTGAATTTATTTCCATCTCATAGCATGGTAACTTTACTTAATTTGCATATTGGACACCAGTTGGCCTTAAACTGCCCTTGCATAAATTGCTGAGAAATATAATATGTATTCAGCCCAAAGCCTTACTGTAAATGACATATTTACTATAACATGGTTTGGCTCAAGGAAGCAGGCAAAATATTGTATTATGCAACTCTGTCCAGGAAGTAACATTTTGTTTTGAAGCTGGTAGGCTTTCAAAACTGGAAGCTGTATCTCTTTTTAGTATTTTCACTGTCCACACTGAAATAGAAATGAATATGTAGTGCAGCATTAGCAGTTGTGGCTAATGGCCTTGATTTAAAAGGATCTTGTTTACTTCAGGATATGCACTGAACCATATTCACTGATGGAGGATTTTCTGCCTCATGATACTGGTAGTTTTCTGATGAGGCAGGCATCTACTTTAAAACATAGCATAAAAAAAATAATATTGCATGCCACAGGGAACAAGTACAACATTTGTCTTGTCCTAGCTGCTGTTGGATATATGAACAGTTTTAATATCTCTGCAGAACCTCTTCTGATGTCTTCAGCATAAATAAAAGCCAAAAGGAAGATGTTAAGAATAGCAATAAGCTTAGCTTTAGATGGAGAGGGGAAATAGCAATAGCACTTAGTTTTATATACTGCTTTATAGTGCTTTCCAGCTCTCTCTAAGCAGTTTACAGAATCAGTATTTTGTCCCCAACAATCTGGGTTTTTATTTTACCCACTTCAGAAGGGTGGAAGACTGAGTCAGCCTTGAGCCTGGTAGGATTTGAACCGGCAGACAGCAGTACTGCAGTACTGCACTCTAACCACTGCACCAAGGCAGTGAAGTCAGGAGAGAGGCGGTATATAAATTTAATAAATAAATAAATAAAATAATATTATGAAAATGTTAGTTGTACAAATACAGGAATTTTTATAGCTCACAATTAATCTCCACATGAGCAGTAGACTCACTAAGATGGATAAACCTGGATATTTTATGAATCCACTTGGATTCTAGAAGTGGTCAGAGAGTTTTTGAGCTATCTGGTGTCAGTTTTACTATGTGGTGTCCATTACTATGGTTAACCTCTGGAATAAGAGATTATTGACCATTGAATAGTATTATGTTTCTTAATGCTTTTCCTGCCATACAATCCTGTGGTAGAACCCTTGGTTTATTAAGTAGCCCCGTGAGATATGGTGTTAAAAACAAAAAAAAATATGCAGGATTTGTGGTAGAAAACAAATAATAAATGCTGTTGGGTAAAGGTACAAGCTGATATTCAGATCTACAATATGGCAACAAATGTGGCAAAATATCATTATGGTCATATTTCACTAATGGAATGTTATTCAGCAACTTCGTTTGAAGTTACTTGCATCATGTAGAACAGAGTGGGTCAGTAGAGTATTCTCTGAGTTGCTACGAGGATTTGCAAAACATTTATTTATTATTTTTCAGATTTAACTAGACACCAATCTCACAAACCAAGAGAGCTGGACAGTGTACAACAAAGTTAAAAAAACAATAGTTCACAAATAACACCAATTATTATTACAATCATTTTAAAAAAGCTATAAAATTCAGTTAAAATAATGAATGAAGGGATATTTAATGATAATAGAGCCATCTTACTAGCTTGCCAGTTCCTTGAAGCCCCAGGCCCAATGGTACAAACATATCATTTTTCAGAGAAAATCACTAGCCTTTTCTTGTAGATGGGCAAAATATTGGCAGAACAAGAAGAGGTAACTAGGTCAAGACTCTGCAAAGTTTCATGGCATTTTGTAAGTTTGTAGACTCTGAGTATGTTTAAAGTTTTAAGAAAAATTAAATATGCTTCTTTGTGCAAGTAACCTTAAAATTTAGTTATTCTTTTAGTCTGATTCAGAAATTCATGATATAATTTGCAAATTCAACAAAAACAATCCTTAAAGTTTCATGGATCTCCTGATAGAATGCTTGTATAATAATTCAAATATAACAAAGATAGTCTGGCAAAACCCAGATGTGAATAAGTGAGCATCTCTCACCCAATTTCTCAACAGGCAGCAGTTATATTTAAGTCTTTGATTTGCTGACAAAGCCTGAAAAAGATTGAGTTCATACACAACTCCCTAAACCAAAGCAAAAGCCAATAATACTATTCTGGGTTAGCACAATGTGTGAACTCAGTCAATTTGCAGAACCAACTTGTTTGAACTAAATGTTAATCTAGCTTTCAATCTTTTCAGTCCTTAAGCAGTTTTATTAATAATAAAGAAAAGATACTATGTACTGTGCAGTGCTTCCGAAATAATTTAGAAAGGGATCTCACAGCAGATGGGAATATAAATATAGCACCTGTTTATAATTATTTAAAGCAACAACATAAGAATAAACCTGCTGAAGAAAGGCAGGGCCTACTTTTGTCCTCATTTTGTGTCTTACTATCTCCAACTAGGTATGTGCTTACTTACAAAAGGAGGCAGCAACTTACTGGAATCTGGAAATAACACTGAGTTATAGTCTTGATGGGCCTTGGTAGCAGTTACTATGCAATACCAAGAAATGACATGGCTGCTTTAAATGGTTGCAGACAGAGGATATTACATATCTATATTCACACACGCCCTAAGTACTTTTGGAGATAAAATCTGAACCATTGCACAGCCTTAACAAGCAGATAGTTAGGACGCACAAATAGTCTAATTACCAGCAGAAAATTATGAATTGATAAATGCCCATGTACTGTGAAATTATTTCAATTATTTTCAATACTTAAATAAGATTGGAAAGCTCTCCCATTTGGTCTAATTTTGTTCAATGCCAATTTTAATAAATTGCTGTTTTCTTAAAAATATCTTGCTATGACAAAAAATTGCCATTATTTACCTTAAATAATGAAATAGGTGGATGGCTTTTCAAAAGCTATATAGTATATGGATTTTATATATATCTACCTTGGTTCAGTTTTTCTCCTATTCTTTTAAGCTTATTTGGGAAAAGGAGAGGCTGGACACGGTTCTTCAGTAACAAACAGCTCTTTATTGCAACAGGCACAGACATAAC
>JANHFJ010005483.1:14277-24672 GCA_032468195.1 Cerberus rynchops
AGCATGAAGTGGTGTTTAAATACAGAGGCATTGTAGAGGGCCAACATGGCAGATACAACCGTGCCATCAAAGCTGTGGCCCTTTTCCTCCCCCTCCCTTCCATGTGTCCATATCAATATTTTCTTGGGACATCTAAAGGCTTACTAATTGCCCCCAGTTAATGCCAAATCCAGTAAGAGCAGCTGTGGTGCAGTGGTTAGTACTGCAGGCTATTTCTGCTGCCTGCTGGCTGCCTGCAATTTGCCAGTTTGAATCTCATCAGATTCAAGGTTGACTCAGCCTTCTATCCTTCTGAGGTCAGTAAAACGAGGACCCAGATTGTTGGGGGCAATATGCTGACTCTGTAAACTGCTTGGAGAGGGTTGTAAAGCACCGTGAAGCGGTATATAAGTCTAAGTGGTATTGCTAATGCATTCCAGATATCCCCAGAGAGATAAAATCAACCATTCCAGAAGCAGAAGTAGAATAAGAACAATCCAAATATTGTAGAACCACATTGATATAACACAATGTGGACAACTTCAAGTTAAAAAAATAATTGAAATTTGAAATGTTTAAGTCAATTGGATTAGTTTTTGTTTTGTTTTTTAAAAAAATCAGGTCCATGTGAGAGTCAAAAGGCGGATTGATTCCAGAAGAGCTCTCATTGTGGAAGGGCCATTTGTATAAAACATGTCTCCCACTCAGTTTCCTATGTACTTCAGAGAAAAGAATACACATTATTTGTATCTATTGAATCAGATCAGAATAAAGATGTGTGTGTTTTCAGAACATCCTCTTTACTCCTCTGAACATCCTCTGATAGTAATGCAGTTTCAGTACACGAGCCAAGAAGATTGCCCATTCTTTTGAACAATGCTTTGATGCTAAATATACAAAAATGTTTGATAGCTTTCCAAGAAAAGAGAGTAAAAATAGTAATTTCCAGCTTTGTATTAATCTCCTTAGTGTCGCTGATAGAACATTGAACAGCACCAGTTCAAGGAGATGATTTCTTCCAGACTAACCCACTCCCATTTTTTCTGTGTGCTTTCAGTCTTTCTAGAATGTTATGATTGAAAGGTGAATCTATGCATTGTATTTCCCTTAATGAAATGAAGAACTCTATGCAAGAATTTTGAAGCACTCCCCATTTTTTAATAATGCTCTTTTCTAAACTATTTTTCCCCTCTTATTTAAAGTCACAAATTTAAAAGTAAAGATTTTTTATTTTTTTCTCTTTCCCTTTTTCTATATTTTGTTTGCAATTCTTGTTTTGTTGTTTTTCTTTATTTTGTATTTGTATATATGGGGGAAACATTTTTTTAAAAAGTAAAGCTTGACCCGTAGCTACCACATGAGAATATCCATTTAATTTCTTTTCCAGGAACGTAGAAGTAGTTTGCATTTGCCTTCTTCCATTGGGTTTTTCAACTTCCTTGTCTAGACTATAGCCTTACATTTCCAGATGGACTCCTATTCCAATTATTAATCAAGTACAACCCTGCTTAGCTTTTTGAGATCAGCTAAAGTCAGCTAGATGCTATTACCTGGTAGGAATCAAAATTTATTCACCATGTCTAAAATTACATTGCAATTAAAAAGAAGAACCAGGTTAGTCCATTGTAGCAAAAAACCAGCCATTTTTCTGCATCTTAATATTTAATGAGTAGATTTTTAGACACAATAGACATTGTGTGTAAAGTATGCAATTCATATGAACTGTAGTCCATGAAAAATTATATTTGTAAATCATCATCATTACTATCATTATCAATGATAATGATACCATTGATGTAATTGTCAATTCAGATCCTGGAGAAGGACTTGATGGATGATTAAAAATGCTAAATCCAGTCTCAACATCTGGCTGACTGTACAACAAACCATAATAATGATAATAATCTTAAAGTTCAAACTCACTAGTGGAAAATACCATCAAGTAAATTAACATGTGGGCATTTTCAGTAATTAGATACACAGCTGAATAATAGTCTGAGCTGAATCAGAACTAAAAAGCCTGGATAGGAAGACCAAAAAAATAGTGACAATGAATAATGCTTTCATCCATGCAGTGATGTTGACCCATTCTACTTACCAAGAAGTATAGCTGAACATGGAATGTTGTAAGTACACCAGACAGCTGAAGAAGAAAAAAGGGCATTGAAAGAATATCTAAAGGAAAGTTAAGAAGATGCACTGAAAACTAGCACAACATGAAAGCTTACTGAATACCAAAGAGACCAAACTAGCCGATCAGAAAGACCAAATAAAGAATAGAAAAGAGACATGGCAAGAGAAAATAACCAGTACAATTTTAAAAATAGCAGGCAAAGCAGATAAAACCAAAACCTAACAATGGATAAGAGCAGGAAAACTGAAGAAAGAGACAAAAGGGATAATTCTGATTGCACAAGACCAGGCCTTAGCAACAAATGCATATAAAACCAGAATTGAGAACACAGTAAATTCCTGTAAAGCCAATAAATGCCAATAAAACCTCTGCAAAGAAGCTGAAGAAACAGTGGACCACTTGGTTAGCTTCTGCAAGAATGATTTCAAATAATATGTATATCAGAGACTTATTCCAAATAATGGCATGACCAAATAGCATCAATAGTGCATTGGAAATTTCTGAAAGAAACACAATTTGCCTGAAAACAAGAACAGAAAATAGGCAAAGTAATGGGAAATGAGGAAGCTAAAGTGTTCTGGGACTTTAGAATTCAGAGACAAACACTTGTCACATGACACTCCAGACTTAACATTTGTTAGTTAGAAAGACAAAAAAGTCTGCATAGTGGACATTGCAATGTTTGAAGACAGCAGAACAGGAGACCAAAATAACTGTGGCAAAAGAAAGCAAAGATAGTACCAATAGTAATTGGTGCCTTGCTACAATGGGTGCAATCCCAAAACATCTAGAGCACCACTTAAACACCATCAACATTGACAAAATCACCATCAGTCAGTTGCAAAAGGCAGCTTTATTTGGAACAGCTTTCATCTTGCAATGATACCTTCAATATCATCAAACATCTTCTAGATCTTGGGAAAGACTTGATAGATGGATAAAATTATGATGCTACCAATCATAATAACACTAACAACAACATGAGAGCATTGCTATGTAGAATTTTAGCATTCTAGACGGGATGCTTTTCATTGACAGGAATCATGATTAAAATGGCTAAGATTACAAATTTAATATTGTAAAGGATTTCATATGATGTACAAAAATATGCTAGCATCTCTGCGTTATTCAAGACCATCACTATTTCTCCCTCCCAAAAATTAATAGTAAATACTTATATTTCCAATAATTTCTATAATCACCAAAAAGACAGCGATAAGGCCATTTTACTGCCCTTGACCAATCTTTTGTACAGAGAGAATTTTTTGGAGAATATAGGGAAGTGTTTGGTTTTCCAATCTTTTCCTGAGCCCAAAGTTCCATGAACAGAACTGAAATTAGTAAAATTGAATATCATCTATAAACTTTAGGTAATTAAATTAATGTTAACACTTGATCTTTTAAAAATAAAGTTTAAGCAGTTAGGCATGTACGTTTATTATCTTTGCATTGTTTTAGCGTTATCATTAACATATAATATTGTTTACTCAATATGATTTTTTATATATATGATATAGAGTCCTTAATACTTCATTTCTTAAAGCATTTTCAGTGAATGATTGTCAGCTGCCCTGCCTTTAAAGGAGGGGGGACAGAATCTTGATCCCCCTTGGGAAATCTGGTGAATGCTTACAGATAGATTGGAGTGGAATCCTTATTCCCACCCAACACCTGAAGCTGGCAAAAAAAAATAAATCACAAGTATACTCCCAGTCTTTTGCTACAAAAGCATCTGATATTACAAAAATCAGTTCACCAGACTCCTTGTATTTGAATAAGGAAAAAAAGACTTCTAGGAATGGAATGGAATTAAGAAGACATCATTTTGCTTTTACTAAAACACCAATTTTCATGGTTATCCCTGGAATACATTTACAGTTTGCTCCTGTTTCTAAACCAATAATTCAACTTCATATCCTGGATTTTTGTGTGCCATTTAGTTCCCTTTCACAAACTCATGCAGGTCATCATGAGCATCCCATACAATTAACACCCCTGACTTAGCTGATCTCAATGTGGCTCTTTCAAACTACAACTGCCTCCAACTGTATCTTCATCTAGGCTAGCCTTAGCAACATTGAGAGTGGGGGGGGGGGGAACTATTGACGGATAACCAAAAGCAGAAATACAAACCAACCTATTCTATATAAAAGCATACATCTTTTATACTCTCTGTAGATAGCTGGATATGACTGGGATTTCAAACCCAATACCCCTATGGTCTACAGCAGCTCAGTCTGTGACTTGGGGATTCTGCTTGTACAACAGCCCCACGATTTTATGGGAGACATAATGCTGAAGGCCCTGTTGCTGACTCTTTCATGGATGCAGGTTTATTTGAAGTTCTTGTGAGCAATGTAACATGCCTATCACAAAAGCCAATATCAGCAGAGGTAGAGAGGGATGCTCAGTTCCCATCGCTCTGGACCATTCACATCTCCTAGACTCCAAAATCAAAATAACTTAGCTTAATTATTCTACAGTTGCTAAAATCACATGATGAGAGATGATGGCAACTAAAAGATAAACGTATCCCATAATTACTAAGTCTGTACAGAATTTTTTATATATGTTCTTGACAACAACAGTTATGACCATTTCATTTCTGATAATCCCAGAAAGCAACAATATAGTCATATGCCATAACTTAAAAATGTAACTCAAAAATAATTCCTAATGTATGCAACAAAGTTGATTTCCTCGCCAGCAGCATTGCCCAGAACTTGTACTGTGCCTATTCACAAATTATATTTTTGTAATAAACTTAATGGGAATTAAATAAATGATCTATTGTCAGTATTTATTCATGACCAACTCCTGCCCCTTGAAAAATAAATGGCCAATCAACTGTGATACAGCTGCTATCCTCCAGAATAAGGCCATTGTCAACATTCACAGGATTGCCATTTGCAGTGCAATTTATGAATTGTAACACATGGTTATGTGAAGAATTCTCACTGGGAACATATTTTACTTTATTGGAATACAACATGAAGATTGAACATTCAACAATAACAGTCAGCTCACAACCTCATTGGCAAATCACTAATGTGTCCAGCATGGCATAATCAAAATGCAGGCTGGTATTAAAGACAGAGAAGCAAGATTCTTCCAGCTATTTAAAAAAAAACATTCCCATATGTGAATCTATATAGTTACCATCTTTCAAAAATCAATTTTTCACTCATAATGAAAGTAAAGGCCAGAATACAAATGAAGTTATGTTCTTATTTACATTCAAATCCTGTTCTAAATCTCCATTGAACACAAAACAAGCAAGATTCTTTAAGAATCAGCTGCAGAGAGAGAATATTGCTCACTCAATTGAGATATTTTTCTTCATTAAAAAGTTTTCTGCTCACTTTCTAGGCAGTATGCTAGCAATCAAGCAATATTCTAAAAGGAAAAGAACATTCTAAACATGAATAGTTCAAGTCTATAATTTTGGGAAGTCATTTGGTAAATCAGATAGCATATAAATGTTTGCAATAAATAGATAGAATTGGGATCTCTGTGGTACAGAAACTAAAATTTAGTTAAATTACTTACTAAGTTAATTTGAAAAAGGTCTACAGAAGTTTCAGACAAGTGGACTGCCTCTTTCCTTCTTCCCAGTTTAGTTAGGTTCTTTAGCAATTTTTTTTTAAAAATTAGCAATACATAATCTATGATAATCTACAATGAAGCAGAATCAGAGATCGATTTTAAGGTCAAAATTAACATATGAAATCTTTTTCCTAGGATTGGTGGCACTTTTTCAGGGCCTTGTTTTCAGAAAAAGTACAGGAGATGTGATTCACAAAATATAATAAAACATTGGCAATAACATATTCTTCAAATGGACCTCACATGGTACAGGTATCTCCTCACATGGTACATGGTATCTCCTCAAGATGAGTGTTATTTGCATGCTGTAGACCCCATTTTTTTTGTCCATGTTGAACTGCTATGTGTGACCTTCTAGCACAGGGGTAAGACTAACATGCATAGCCCAACTTCTCCATTCAAATATCTTTTAAATGAATGCTCAACATTATTCGAGAATACAGCAACGTGCTCCTTGGCAATAGCTTTCTCAGTCAAATGCAGTTGCTAAACATGTTCAAAGGCAGCTTAAGATAGAACAGAGTTATCCAACCTGGATGTGACAATTTAATGGCCAAATCTTTAAATTTCACAAAGGGACACAGCTATGGTACTTTTTGACATAACTTCAACTTCAGGAAGAAGCCAAGACCCGAAACATGCCTTGATTGCAGAAAGATTTATCTTCTGGTGGTGTAACCTGCTTCCAGCTGGCTTTTGCACTGACCTAAAGCATGTGATATTCATTTAAATAAAAGTTGGTTTTCTTAAGTTTGACATTTCTTATGTAGAGGTGGGGTCTCTGAAAGCCATTACAAGTAGGACACAGATTATATTTGCTACAGAACATTGAAGGCAGTTCAGAAACTATTGGTCAACTTCTCCTGAACACTAATGCTGTTTCAGTTTTGTGGTTTTGATTTTTATATTAAAAACTGTATAAGCCTGTTTGACCAAAGGGAAATAAAGAATAAATAAACACAGAACCAGAGAAAGTAAATAACCCTTGAAAGGTGAAAGCTTTCTGAAGCACATTTCAGTTCTTTTAAACATCACTGACTTGAGTTAATGGCAATCAAATAAACTAAATAAGTGTGCGCATGTGCAAAGTCACATACTGAATCCCCAACTAGAATTTAAACTGGAATTCGTCTCTTTCCAGTGAATTTGACAACTGGGAGCAATGAGTATTTCCTTCACATTCTTATAGACGTGTGTGTTCTAAAATATCTGAAGGCAGTATTTAATTGAATTGTAACCTTATCTTTGTAGCTTATTTCCACAATCAGTAGCAGTCGTTAAGAATGCTCAGACCTGATTTCAAGATAAATAAGATACATGACAGCCCTTTTTGGTCCTGCATTCAGAAATCCCTCCTGACTGCTGTTATGTTTATCTGTACTGCCCTGGTGGTCCACTCTGTAATGGTCACATAGGCAATGATGGCTCCCTGATGACCATCAAGCCCATGACTGTGTTCTCAATGTGACATTACCAAGAATTACATCTCCCTCCAAGACATTTCCCTCCCCTCAACTCTCATGAGGCTTAACATGTTGTTTGGAAAGAAAACAACCGTCATAGGACTGTGGGTTCAACTAAGGTTTCAGTAATGCTTCTTAATATTAGTTAAAAACCATGAACCTTGGCCTTAAAAATACCCTTCCAAAAATACCCTTCCCAAGATACAGATCCAATTAATTTCTTTGAGGAAATTAATTAACACATCATTAGATAGTCATACTAGATGAAACCAAACCAGTCTCCATCAATCATACTAAATTTGCTGTGGATCTAGCATACATGTAACATTAATTTACCATCTTTTTCCAATCCAGAAAAGATCAACTTTTAAAACTTTTGGAACTAATGCCCAACATGCTGTCAACATTCTGGCTTCTAATTATGGTAACTACATTAAAGTCAGTCAATCAGTCTCTACATTTATCTATCCATCCATCCATCCATCCATCCATCCATCCATCCATCCATCCATCCATCCATCCACATCTATCTATCTATCTATCTATCTATCTATCTATCTATCTATCTATCTATCTATCATCTATCGTTTTAAGGAAGCAAGGAAAAAAGTAACAAAAACTAATATTTGGAGTAAAGAGGGACAAAAGAAAATTAATAAGAAAACAACAAAGCCAAAAATGCAGGGGGGGGAAAGAGAAAGAAAGAAAACAAAAGAAGTGACTTCCAATTTTCTTTTACAACAATTATAAGTACAAATGTAATTTTACCTCTCACTGTATGTTTACAGCATTACTTAATTTTTCCCCCTATAATCTGTTTTTATCTAATCATCAAAACCATACTTTCATTATTTTCTGTTTCATGCAAAAAGTCATTAAAGGGTTTCTGGTCAGGATTGAACTTGATGTCTTTTCTCTAATCAGAGCTATCAATTTGGTCATCCCAGGAAGTTCCATCATCTTCATCATCCATTCTTCCATTGTGGGTAAAGTTGAATTCTTCCATTTTTTTTATTCATATAATAATCATGCTACAGTTATTGTATATAAAAATAAATTGTATAGTTCTTTTTCCAACTATTTCTTCATCAATCCCCAAAGAAAAGTCTCTTGTTTCAATTGTATATTAATATATATTATTGATTCCAACATTTTCTAAATTTTTGCACATCCACCAAGCATGATAAAATGTCACCTCTTAGTATTTACATTTCCAGCATAAAATTGAAATACATTTATATATTCTAAAGAGCTCTTCTAATGACAAATACTAACCATTTTTTTAAAAATATGTTTAAAACTACAACATAATGTAAACTTTAGTTGTTTCAATCAATTGGATATTTTAATCCACTTTTCACCCATTTTATCATACAATCTTGTTCTGTTTCAAATTTCAATTTAAGTTTAGCTTACATTCTCAGCATAATTTTTGCTTATCAGAGTGCTTATCATTTATCTTCTATAAAAAGCTTATTGGGCTGAGAGCCACAAAAATATTTTTGGTTTAACTAGGTTTATATCTATTTCATCTCTCAATAGAACAATTGTCATAAAATTATTTTTAAAATTTACATTAACCTTATCTTTGTCATGCCATAAGTATACCCACCACACAACTCTCAAGACATGTTCATCTAACACCAAAAGGCTTTTGTGTCTCAGCGACATCTGTTTTTCATCCAAACTAAACAACAAGCTGTGAAGTATAGTATCAAATCAGATAAGCCCAATTCTGCTCTTTCTTTTACATCTTGTAACATCTTATATTTTACCTGAAAGGTTTTCCTCTGTTTCACAAATTTAGATATATTTATATGCCATTGTTTAATTGGTACACCTGATGTCAAAACAGGTATAATATTTAAATAACATTTAAGGCAAAATGTTATTCCATTTGTCCCATATTAATTGCAGACATTATCACCAATAACAATTTGTTTTCTTCCATTGTAACATATAATTTTAACTTCATCTTAACATAATTATTTTGAAAAAGTGTACAATTTCTATTTGTCATATTAATACTTAACTTGTTTTACCTTCTTCTCAATCTTGAAATCTGTTTTATTCATCAATTCTATTTGATCTTGTACCTTCACAATTTTAGTTAATATCTTTGTCTTCTGTTTATTAATGTTAAAAACCTGCCAATACACCAAATTCTTTTAGTTTTCCATTAATATTACAATTTACTTTAAAGGATCTTCTAAAATCGGTACAAAATTAAGAGACAAAGTTTTAAGATAAAAAAAGATAAAAAATCTTACACCTATTATCCTCTCATCTTTTCTTCTGTTTCTATTCATATTTCAAGAACTAAGATAACTATGATAAACAGATAAACAGGAGGAAACAAAGAGCACCTTTTTGTATCTCACAAGATTTAGTTAATTTAATTAATTTTCCATTGACAATTATTTGTGCCTTCTGTGAAATAGAAATTTATTTTATACACTTTATAACATTCTCTCCAAATGCCTATCTTAAATAGAAAAGTCCAATTCAACTTGTCAAATGCTTTCTCTGTGTAATAAGTGATATCCACAGGCTGAATCTGCCAAGAAGAATAGGTGGCAAAGGGCTATTGCAAGTCTATCAAACTCTAGAAAAAGAAAAGCGAAGTTTGAATGACTACGTCAACCAAAGTACAGAAAAATTATAGCAGGCTGTGAAAATGGAGAACATTATTAAAACAACAGAAACAAAGGCAGAATATAAGGAAAAACAGCTAAATGATGGATTAAATAGATGGAAAACCAAAACTTTGAATGGATAGCACTTGAAAAACATTGAAGGAAAATGTGACAACAACTTGACATGGGCATGGCTTAAGATGTGAACCATCAAGAAAGAAATGGAAGGTTTAATACTCGCTGTTCAAGAACAAGCACTACAAACCAATGCCATGAAAGCAAAGATACAAAAAATACTGACAATCCAAACTGTCAGCTTTGCAATGACAAAGTTGAAACTGTTTCACATGTAATATGTGAGTGCAGCAAAATCTCACAAACTGATTACAAACCTAGACATGACTGAGTATGTAAAAAATATGACTTGCCTGTATCTGAAAAGTCATGAGAACAAAAAGTGGAAAAAATGGTCAAAAATGAGAAGATGAAGATCTTGTGAGACTTTCAAATATAGACAGATCATCATTTACAAGAGGACATGCCAGATATCACAGTAATCAAAAACCAAAGTGCACAA
>JANHFJ010005483.1:24772-38731 GCA_032468195.1 Cerberus rynchops
ATCCACTGGGCATTATGTAAAAAACATGACTTACCTGTATCCAAAAAGTCATGGGAGCACAAAGTGGAAAAAGTTGTTAAAAATGAGAAGGTAAAGATCTTGTGGGACTTTCGAATTCAGACAGATCGTCATTTAGAACACAACACGTCAGATATCACAGTCATCCATAACCGAGTGTACAGTTTATTGATATTGCTGTACCAGAGTCAAAGAAAAAGAACTAGAAAAAAATCACAAAATATTGTGACCTGGCCATTGAAACCACCCGATTATGGATGAAACATGTGACAGTGATACCCATTGTCACTGGGGCACTTGGCGCCATGTCCAAGAATTTTACAGAGTACATCAAGAAATTTCAGCTTCCTGCAATAGCACCAGCAGAACTGCAACAAACTGTGCTACTTGAAACAACATACATTTTGAGAAGGTACTTGGTCGATACCTAGAATGCTGGCAGCAACTGATATCAACTATCAGTGCCAGTCAATAATGTGACACATTTTTAAATGTTCAGTTGACTGAGTTTAATGTTTAATGAATGATGATGATGATGATGATGATGATGTTTTTCATTACATAGGTCAATTGGAACTATTCTTAATTATATCTGGGATGCCTGAGGTTGTAGAATGCTTGTACAATAATAATGTATGAGAGGTCTTTGGTGTTCTCAGAGCTTGTGTTATTGTTGTTGTTTTTAGACATTTATTATCCACTGGTAGTGCTAATAATAATGTAAATTAATAAAGGCTGCCATTTTCTACTCATTTACTCAAGAAATATTCATTGACATTAGTAAAATTTATTTAACAGCATAATTATATATCAACAAAAGAAATCTCTATCTAATTCTAACCTTAGTTGATTAGTTAGTGCATATCATTGTGCTGAAGACCAGATTAGTCTGTTAACCTGATGCTCTCTTTAGTCAACAAAATAGACTTTCCACTCAGATCTCTTCCCTCAGAAGTAAGGAAAAGAATTGCACAAACAAGAAAGAACGATAATTAAAATGTTTAGATAGACCTTGAGGTAGTTTAGGAATGTCATGAAATTCTTGATTTATTTTACCATATATGAAACCTGCACAGGGGAAAAAAGCCTTCAGGACCATGGACAAGGCACATATGGGGTGGATTTATTGCCTATCTCCACCCTGTATTTCACCATTATAAATCTTTGTGTCTTTCTGTTGGTTTCAGTGCAAATGCTACACCAGGCTGACATAGGTAAAGAGCCAAGGCAAATGAGGAACTTTAATACAAGAGATTAAAAATGGCTCTGTACAGTCCATAAAATGTCTCATTGTAGGATTTCCATCAGCTGGAACATTTCCAATAAATATTTCCATCCACATAGGTTTCATTAGGCTTACAGCAACCTCTGCAGCAGATATATCCCAGTTCTTGTGGGGAGTTTAGGTCTGTGAACAAATTTAGCATTGCACTATAATTGTTAAATCAATGAACATACCACTAAAGTGTGTGCAGAATATTAGTTCTGTAGGGGAAAAAATCTGAAAATATAAACTTTAACCTAGTTGAAAGGGATGGAGGATATAGATAATGATTAAGGTATGAAGAAATAACATGCAAAGAAAAGCATGTTCTTGTAAAGCTGCATGAAATAGGTCATTTGCAGAGAGGTTTTTTTGTCTTGAGTTGGTATCTTGTGTAATGAAAACTGCTCATTAAAGCAAATCAGACATGAAAGAGATTAATGAGTAGAATTACATGGAAAAATATTTTGGCCTTACAGAAGAATATTCCAACTTGGTTTTGGCAGTTGGCTTGGGGGTCACAAGGTGGGGTGCTCACCAATAGAGGTGGTTGACAGGTTAAGAAGCCTTCATCCTGTCCCACTCATGGCCTGGGTTTTGGTTTTCACTCTCATGAAAGCAGCATTACACTGTTGTAACACAAATCCTGTCCCTTTCAAGTGACAATAGGGATGTCCATATAAGCCTTTTTATTAGGTCCGGTGATCAGATCTATGCAATAACCATGGTTGTTATGAAGAGGACAATCTCTACTCTGGAGTTTACAGAACTATGAGATAATTTAGTCAAACGCGAATATGTTATCACTGCTGACATTATTGCTACACCTTATTTATTTGAGTTACTATGTATTGCTTAGCTATTATTTAGCTACATTGTTGATGTTTTATTCAGCTATTTCTGTCTCTTTCTCTGATTGTACTTTCGTTCAGTTCTTTATTTTATTTTTAAGTTTATGTTTGCATATTCTTGGGGTTTTAAATTGTAAATAAAGATATCAATGTTATTCTACATTCTAGTCTGTTCTATCCCTGTTCTCTCAGATTTGATCACAACCCCAAATCATACATGTATAGTCATAACAAGTCATAGTTATGCTTTGCATAGTATCTGTGAGGAAAGAATGAGTTGTGCATTCCCCAGATGTAACCAGTTACCTCGAATGCTCCACAGCAAATTACAATAATACTAAATTGTTGACCTGCATACACTGTTGTCCTCAAACAAATGCTGTCATTATGGATTTGCATTCTGACATCTGAAGGAAGTATGCAAGATGTGCCATTTGAGTGATGATGAGTTCATGGCATCAATTGCATGGCATGATAGGTGCAGCAGAAAATTCATCTGAAACATGGGCATCAGGTTTCCCTATTAAAGTATAGTCCCCTTTTTTCAATCACTACTTGTTTGATGGCCTCTTATCATTATCCACATATTCAAATATGGATCTGAATATAGTAGACAGTCTCCTGTGTAAACTATCACTACTGAAGGGTCTGAGATAACCTTTGCTGTTATAATTCTTTTCTGGTTTGGTTCAATCACAACAAACTTGGATTTTTGCAACATACAAAAGCACTATTTCTACAATTGTGTACCAGGATACTTTACAATTTCAATTTGTTAATAAATCCTCTATCATCTTTGCCTATATACAGTAATTATTCAAAGCTAATCGTTCATTGCAGACTGATAGATCCTTACAATATTGTATATTTTTTTAAAAAAATCTATTTACTGGCAGTCTGCCATAACATTTGTCTAGATATCTGAAGTTACTTTTCTATTACTTCTGTACAGTATTGGATTAAAATGCATGGTCAGCAATGAAATATTTAGGGTAAAGTTTTGGAAAATATGTTTTTATTTTTTTGGCAAAGATGGGACATTAGCAACTGTAAGAAATAAGAGCCAAAGCAGATTGGAACAAGCAAATTCATGCACAGTTGTGCAAGATGGAAGCCATGGTTCTAGTAAATTAATCTCTAGTGTGACAGGATGCAATTACATGGCACAGCATAATCTCTGCATTGTGCTTCTCTGATCTTTGCCAAAACTTAGAAAGCTAAATGAACTTTGTATAGGAAGTAGAATAAATTATGTGTAATGAACAAATAGTTCAAGGTTTTTTTTCTTTCCCATGATCTATTTCAAATTTTAAAAACTCAATCATTGCAAAGTTTCACTTTATATAAAAATTCCCATGTTATTATGGAGAATGAAAGGAGACGACAGTAGAATGATGAGAAATGCAGTGAACAATAATGAAAAACCTAAACTCATCATTGCTATCAACATCATCTAGCTATCTATTCTTAGTCTGGTATGTTTCTTGCTGAGAATTCTGAGGTTAAATCCAGAAAGACACATTTGCAAGTTGCCTTGTTGAAAGGGAATCTGTGTACAACTGAACAACTAAGGGATCTTCCAATCCACCTTCTTGTTTGTCAACCGTGACATTTTTACCCTTAATCTGCTAATAAACAGATTTGACATATCAGTCATACTGACGGCTTTTTTCTCAAGAAAGCTAAATCCTTTTACAGATAGTGATGCAAACAACAACAACCAGAGAGCCACATAGTTATTTGTAGGTTTAAGCTAATAAAACTGGGGGCTGCACTGTAGTAGATTGACACAATACATTTCCACATAGATTTGGTTATATTATTACTCTTTTCCCCAACTTGCTTTTCTTTGGACAAGTTGGAATTCAAGTGTCATAATCCTCAGTTGGGAGCTGGTGGGCACCAGGATGAGAAAAATTGCTATAACATGCCATAAATACTAAAGTGCAGAGGTCACACCAGTCCCCAGATTTTTCAGACTTGATGAGGCTAGCTTTTAAAGGAAAATAGGCTCACATATCATCCAGTAATACTACCCATTCTAAACATTCAGTCTTGTCCAATGTGATGTCTTAGCCTGCTTTGAGAAAATCTTCCTGATTCTTATAGTAGCACTTCATTTTTCAATCAATGCACAATCCTGAATTGGACTTACTTTTGGTTTCTCCACATCTGTAGCAACAAATCACGATGGCGCAATAGAACTAAAGGTACAAGAATGAACATGTGGCTGACTCCATGGACACCACATTAATCTTCATGGTAAAATGATTACATCTGAGGGTAGATTTCCGCACCCACAGAATGTTACTCTTTTCAAATATTCCACCACACCGAGATTCTTTTAATGTACCATGTCAGTCAACATATGGAGGATCTCAAGGAAAAGTATTATGGAGACTTGATTCTCAGAAAATGTTTAGGTTTAGTCCAGGGGTGAAAAAAAACCCCCACAGAGAATATGCAGCTTCTATATTAATCAAAACCACAGCTGATCTGCTGTTCAGATGTGCCTCTCCAACTTCACTGAAATGCAGAAGCAACTATATGAACTTTCTAAGCTATAGGAAAGGCCTACCAAGAGCACAAATCTACTGCATCAATGGTTTTGCATCTATCCTTACCATCGTTTTTCAAAGTCCAACCCTCTGAATCTTCTTGAAAGGGAAAACTATGTAACATTCAGTACTCAACTTAATTTGACTTGATTTAGATTTTCTAACTCCAGAATTACTCCATAATTAAAAAAGAAGGAAAAAGAGCTTTTTAGAAAGTGAAAGAACAATTACACTTGCATAAAAATGACTCATTATCCAAAATACTGCACAAAAGCCATCAAAAACATGTTTCTGAAATTTTGAAGATTTATACCTTACAGGGTGTACACCATGGAGAGGTATCTATTCCAAATGCCACAAGAGAGAAGGCATGTTGCCAGGGTCCCATTAAGTGATACTATTTAATACAGGGTTACTGGATCTTGCCGGGCAGAAAGAAACCATTGGAGACAGATAACCAGGCCCCATGTCAGTTCCGTACCATACCCTTTCTTGAAAGCTTTTATTAAAAATCTATTACCCTGGAGGACTGGTTGAGGACTCTATTACCTTGGAGGACTGTATGTATTATAGCCACATTGCAGTTTGCATGAAAGTTATGGTGTAAATTCCCACAGTAAAATAAATATAAAAGGATTAGGATCTTTGGTCTCAATCCAGGCTCTGCAAGTTCTAATTCTTTTCTCCCCATTTTGGGAGGTTGTAGGTTCTGTAGCTGCACATCTGGGTAACATTTCTAACGGGTTAAATCTCATAAAAACATACTAGGATTGGATTGCAGAACTGTGACCATTGATTTTTCTGACTCAGCCTGGCTCCCAACCAATCTAAAAGTCTGTTTTTCTTGTACCTATTATCAGTTTAAGTTCCTGGAGATTAAAGGTTCTGTATACATCTTTTCCCCATATTTATTCTCATTCTTCAGATAGGAATCCCTTAGTATTGTGTTTGAGGCACAATTGGAAGGGAAGTAACATCATTATTCTTCAAATGTTCCACTTTGCTAAATTGTATCACATAACTTTTGAGTTACAGAAACTCAAATGCATATAAAAATTAATACATACCAGTATTTTTTTATTTAATCATATCTGATTCTCTGGAATTGCCAAGATTAGTCCCTACAGTTTTCTTAAACAGGTTTTTCAGAAATGGTTTGCCATTTCCTCCTTCCTAGGGCTGAGAGAGAGTGACTGTCACAAGGCCACCCAGTTGGCTTTGTGCTCAAGATGAAACTAGAATTCATGTTCTAGCCGATTGGCTAGAATAAAAGTCATGTAAAATGTACTGTATATTTGTAAATAAAGCACATATAACTGTTTGATTGATCACAAAGATTCCTTCTTAAACCAGTTAATGCATAAAAGAGATGGAACAGATGAATGAAAGACCATATGCAGAACAGACATGGATTAAATCTCTCCTGGTCTATCAATCTCTGCCACTAAACTGGTTACAATTTAAGTAGACGGGTGTATGTTCTTCATTTCTTGGGGAGTCATGAGAAGAAATATTGTGTCATTACTGGCAACTTCGTTTAATTAATAAGTCCTGAGAGTTTCATTGTTAGATTTTGTATAACTTTTATTTACTAATTTTTCTTTGTATAGAAGCATTTTTTTAAAAAAAGCGATAATCCTAATCTTAGTCATGGATCACAAAGTTCCAGTAATGCTTATTTATTTAAAAAAATATTATAACTTATGGCTTATTTTGAAACTAGAAATTAGTTATAAATACTTTTTTCCAATATCTTCCAACATTTCTGTCTATGGAGATTCTCAAACATCCAGGTCAAGGTTGTCTCAAAGATGCTTTTCGAATGATAACTGGACTTTTTCCCCCCCCTTGAAAAAAAATAGCCAACAAAGTTACCTTTTGAAAAATGTCTTTGGGACTCCCAACATTTTTATTTTTTATTTGTTTATCTAGAATACAAGCAATTACCATGTTCCAGTAGGATAGTATACTTGTTGAGCATATGTGCTGTTTTTGAAGATCTTCATCATATTTTATCAGCAAGTTGTTGAAACAGCCTTTGGCATTTGGAATGGTGTTTTAGGACTGAGAAAGAGAGATGGGAACAGCGGCAGCAGTCAAATGGGAAAGAATGGAGCCCCATCTATGTTTCTCTGGGTGATGGCCAAGCAGTATAGTGGCAGATAGCATATTCTTGTTTATAGAGATTCAGCAGTGCTGTGTATCAGCTGTTTTTGAGTCAGCTGATGAGTAGTGCTGGACTCGCTTCCATAGAGATGGTGGCTTGATGGAGGGAACAGCTTAGAGTTGACAGCCTATCTGTTGCCCTTCATGTTGTGGTTACTAGCAGGAACAGAATAGAATTTGGTATGGCAAACTCTATCAGAAACCCCCCCCCCCAATTGTAGATCAACACACCATTAATCCTGAAACAAAATCCAAGTTTAATGTGTGACGCCCCTGGGAATTGGCCCTGAATAAATTGAACCAAATGTATGATAGCCATGAATTCCTGAGTTGTCTCCCTGACACTCCAGGCCCAAAGAAGATAGGTTGAAGTTCCCCAAAACCATAAGGCTGAGGAACTCTACTACCAACCTGGCCACTGAGTAAAGTTGCTCAGGCAGGAACATTGCTACACTGCAGAGAGGAAGGTAAACAATCAGCAATCCTAACTAATCTCTATAGTTCAATCTTACAAAGATGGTCCCACATCTAGTTATATCTGGGTTAGGGCCCTGAAAAAATCACTAAAGACTGACAAATGATGATGGCCAGTCTTGGCTTGATCTCACAGTTGGTGCTGGATCCAAAACCCAAGCAGACACCTTTTCAAGAGGAAAAGACAGCCTTAATGGTTTATTAATATAGGATAGATTGGACCTCTTATCCATGACTGTCGAACATAGGTTGAGCTTTTTTACAGGCCAATTGAGCATTAAGACATAGCAGCCAGTTTATAGTTATCAGAACTAGGAGTTGAGCAAAGGGATCTGGGAATTGGTATTGGCCTTAAATATGTCCCCTACATTACCCTAATACTCACCACACTCCACCAACACAACATAACACACACACACACACACACACACACACACACACACACACACACACTATCCCACCTCACTGTGCTTTGTGGCTGATTAAACAGTAGCTGCTGGGTGGAAGCCAATTCTCCAACATACCACTATCTTGCTGCTGCTCCTGCTGCTGCTCCTATCCACCAAGTTCTCTGTTCCTCTAAGGAATCTTGTTGCCAGGATGCCAAAGCCACTGGTACTTTACTATTCTAAGTTAGCTCTACTGACCTTTCTTCTGTGAATCACGAATAACAACAGTATTCTTTGGTGCTCTTTTTTTTTTTTGAGTTAGATTTACAAATTCCATTCCATATATTTTCCCAATCTTTGCAGAAGAAATATTTGGATTAGATTGGAATACAATTAATGTTACATGCATTTGATTCTCAAACTGTAACTGCAGCACCCCAGCAGTAATGAGATGCAACCAGTTTTACTACCGGTTTGTTACATGCAAGCGTAATCCATCTACACTGCTGTGCGGCTTCTAAAATACAAGTTTTGCATTTACCAGAGGCAACCCCAGGTGAGTAGGAAGGCTGTGTAGGTGTGTAAAACAGCTGTTCTGCACAATTGAGCTGAGCAAAGCAAACACAAAGAAAAAAAAGAAGGGGCTATAGGACAGGAAAGGGCAGGGGCAAATGGGGGGAGGGCAAATACTCATCACCACTACCGGTTCGCTAGAATCGGTATGACCAGGCTGAATACCACAACTGCACCCCAGGGTACACAGTGAACTCAGGGAGCTGCTGTGATATTTTAAAATTTTGCAACATCTATTTGTGAAGATAGATTTGTTGATATTAATTTGTGACATCAAAACTTTGTGACAATGAGGGTCTATGAATATTTGGGAATCTCTGGTATACATAGTAATCAACATCAGTAACAACATCAGAAACATCTGTTTCTGTAACTTCATTTTCAGGATGTAGAGTAGTATCTTAACCATCGCTATACAACAAAATCCTGATTCTTGACTAACTCCTGTTTGAAAGAAGAAGAGCACATTTCAGCTAAATTCCAGTGAATGTTCTATCATGTATAATGATAAAATCAAATGAAAAGCATGGGTGTTCTTTTTTACTTAAGGAAAATATGATATCAAACCTCCCCAAGGCTTTCCCTGGGACTTTTATTATTATTATTTTTATGGAGGGATTTAGATCAAAGTTGCAAAATATCTCCAAAGACATTCTGTGGCATTTATCTTGCATAAGGAACAAGGAAGCCTTAGAAATCTCAAAACAAAACATGTTGTGCCTGCATTTCCTAAGAAGAACACTTGGAATGTAAACAGACACCTGGCAATTTGAGAAATGTACCCATAACTAAAATTGCAATTCTAGAGAGAGACAAAGAGAGAGAGAGAGAGAGAGAGAGAGAGAGAGAGAGAGAGAATTTGCTGCAAGGCAGGAGGGAGAAAGAGAGGGAGGGAGAGAGAGAGATGGAGAGAGAGAGAATTTGTTTCAATCAGATTACTTGGCTTTAAGTGGTTTCAAGATGAGGGCATTCAAGCTATGTTGTAGTTGCGTAGACTATTCATTCATCCCTTCCTTCAGCAAGGGAAACTAAGCTGGATTTCAGAAAGATAGCTTAGCCCTGGGATGTCTATAACACATATTTGCTTTCAAAAGACACCTTGTTATATTAATCAGTTCCCTGCAGTCAAGGAGATTCCAGAGGATGAAATACAGTCTTAAAAAAGCAACTGAGAGAAATTGTTTTCAACTGCCAAATGGACGAAAGGCTTCCAAGGCCTAAAAAAGAGGCAGGAGGGCACTTTAGATTGGAAAAGATTCATGATTTTGAACCCCACCCAGTAAATTTGGCTTTTGTGAACTATATTCAAAAGTCAAAGCATCAATATCAAAGGTAAAAATGGAAGAACAATCCAGCTGTTGATGGATCACAACCTCATAGTTTTTGGCAGTGCTGTTTCGTTTACTTTTTTTTTCTTCCTTTAAGCTAACTTGTTTGTTCAAGTAATGGAATTCAGAGTTTTTCAAACTTTTTAGATATTAGCATCCTTCCTGGCAAGATCTGAACAGGTTTTTTTTATTGCTTATAATTATACCTACAGGTAAAATAAATACTTTCCCACGGCTCTGCTGTGGCGATGTGTCGCAGTAGGTCTCACAGCTGAATTGCACAACAAGAACACTGTTGTGGTTGATTGGTCTTAAAGGATTCTGTCATTCCCATCAGTAATAATTCTTTTGAAGGAAATATAGGTGGTTCTTAATTCAAAGACAGAAAGTGGGATGGATCCTGCATAATTGAAAGAGAAGGAAAAAATGACTAGCATCAATTTGGACAGACTCAGTGGGTATTGAATCATTGTTGGGTGATTGAAAGAATAGATTTGAGATAGATCATCATGGAGAAAAACTATCTAGGTTCTAACTAGGAGTCAAAATGACTTGATGGGACATTACACACACACACACACACACACACACACACACAGTGAGAGAGAGTATATGATAGAGATTTAAATAATGAAGCTGATACAAATTATAGAAATATCTGTTAGTGATCTGACAAATGCAAAATGCTATTTTTAAAGAGATATTTTTTAACAATTCTTTTAAAGGATAGTTTTAAATGATATTTAGAGGAATATATATATCCTGATTATGGATGAAACGTGACAGTGATACCCATTGTCATCGGGGCACTTGGCACCATGTCCAAGACACAATACATCAAGAAATTGCAGCTTCCTGCAATAACACCAGCAGAACTGCAAAAAACTGCGCTACTCGGAACATCATATATTTTAAGAAAATATTTGGTTGATATGTAGGATGCTGACAGCAACCCATATCAACCATCAATGCCAGTCAATGATATTTGTGATACATTTTTAAAAGTTCAGTTGACTGAGTTTCATGTTTAATGGATAAAAGAGGTAATAATACAAGCTCCACCTAAGCCACTAAAAGTCAAATCAAGACTAAATCCAAGACTAAAAATAATTATGACTTTAATATTTATAATTCTCTGTCTAATTTAATTATAATTCCCAGCCTACTTTGGATGATGGAATTCCTTTGATTAATATTTCACTTGATTATTTTGTAAAAGATACCTAACATGCTTGTTTATTATTGCTTTTCCTTAAGACTACTGTGGCTAAATGACCTACAGCATTATTCAGACATATATTTGCTATATCTATTAAATATCACTTTCACTGGCTCCCTATGTGTTGCTTCCTCATTCATTTTTCACATTGTATTTTGAGAACCTGGCAATAAGAATGATTTTTTTTTGTACCAGAATAGATAACTAGATTAGTTTTAAGAATGCATGATTCACAAACCAAGTCACATTGTATTATTTATTTGTTTATTAAATTTACATAGCTACCTATCTCACATATGTGATACATTTCCTTTTAATTAGATTTATTCAGGATGATTTTTTGAAGCCTTTCCTTAAATACCAACTTCCTGTGATATCTTGTACATGATATTAGAGACCTATGAAAAGATTAAAAAAGAATATATGACTCCAGTAAACATATACCTGACTTTTGTTATAGTTTATTTTTAAATCCTAATGATTATATGATACTGTATTATTTTGAATTATTATTTCTTTCTTATATAAGACCAACACTAGCTATTTCAGTCGTGCCATTTACTTCTTAGCATAGCACAATGAAGTATTAATTAGAACCATTTAAAAAGAATCAAAATACTCCATTCCACACCCATAACATGCTCAAAGTTACACCTAGATAATGTAGTTTGCACATTATACATTAACAGATACAGACGTTCAAAAACTAACATTTACACTCACACCCAAATGTTCTGCCTTTCAATCTATATGTTGCCATTTTTAACAGTACTTGTTTTTACAACTTTGTTAACATACCTTTGGCTTAATATCAGCTAATTTTAGCACAATCTAAATGATAACAAGCTTGTCCTCGCCAAGATTCCTAGAGCTATATCAATGGACCATACCCTCCTTCCATTACATTATGTGTTCAGCATATCTATGACTAATAGTGGATATTTTCTCTGTGTGAAAAAAAGATGCAGAATGCTATACATTACTAGAAAGTGAAAACAGCAACGAATGGTTATAATAAAGGTGAAATCACTAGGGCTGTAGAAAAATTAATAGAGAAGAGATCCATAGATTTTATGTAGTTAACTAGCTCAGAAAAATAAATTCAAAGAAATATTGCACACATAAATTGCTTAAATTGTTCAACCCTAATGTTCAACCCTAATGATGTCTAGGATTTGACAGGTAGCTTCATTCATGGAATCTTCAACATAACAATAGCGCTAGCACTAACACTTGACTGATATACTGCTCCATAATGCTTTACAGCACTCTCTGAGTGGTTTACAAATGTCAACATATTGTCCCCAATAATTTGGGTCTTCGTTTTACCAGCCTCAGAAGGATAGAAGGCTGAGTCAACCTTGAGTCAGTCAGGATTGAACTCCAGGCTGTGGGCAGAGTTTGCCTGTAATACTGCATTCTAACTACTACTTTATTAAGGTTGTGGCCTGTTCCCAAGTTCTCCTATTGCATTCAGGTATTGACCTTCTTAGAATGGTCAGATGAATGAATAAGATTGAAGCCCTTAAACAACATTACAAGCAGACCTTAAGGAAAATACTTGACAATGATTTGGAAATAAAATCCCTTCTGAGAGACTACTGAAGAAAGGATGGTGACGAAGAAAGTCTTTTTCTAAGTAATATAAATAAAAGCAAATCTACAATCAAAGCAGATCCATGAATATGGTGGCATGGTGCTAAATCAGCATTCAAAAATTATTCTCTTGGCACCCATGTAGGAAAAAAAAAGGACCACCTCAAAAGACATGAAAATGGCTTCAAAGAACAGTGTTTTTGTCTTCATTTATATGCCATCCCTTGTTGATACTTTGTAGGACCAACCGGGTTGATGCTGATTTTTCCTTTTCTGTTTTAGACTCTGTTGGTGCTCCTAGCTAGGCTCCAAAATTTTTACTTTGAAAATTATGCCTGAATGTATATGACTGCCATCTATTGGACAAAATAAAAATAAATTTGCAGATAAAGAAGACTTGTCAACGAAGAGGCATGTTGTTGCTTCAAAGTAAAAATTAACACATAGGCCTAAGTCCCATTTATTCTCAGACTGCTAGCTACTTTGGATATTTGTACTGAATAAAAATATGCTATACTTGACATTATGTTTTTTTGAAAAACAAATCACCTCAAAAAATCAGAATTGTATTTTTTTTTCTTATGATTATCTTCTCCTTTCTCAGTTCCTGCTTAATTTTCCAGAAGGTTATAGCTAAGGGGAAATACATTCCTTTATAATGCAACATTTCTTGTTATAGAGTTCCAAAGTATCTGTCCTGGTACAAATACTATAAACATGCTGTCCTTTATTATGAATCTTTTCACCAGAGGTGTAAGACAGCGAAGTTTAATGGTGTAGTCCTGAATTTTTGCAATATATTTTAAGTTTAATTACTGCTGCTCAATTTACTTTGATGTAACATATCCCACAATTCTTGTGGAAATGAATCACAGTCAATAGTAACACATGTGCTTCATTGAGATGGCATGGAGAAAGAAGAAGAAAAAAAAATCCCAACTCCTTTTAAATGGTGAAAAAACAAGCAAGATATAAACTGTTTCCCTTTTCTGTGCTATTTTCCAGACAGGATGCATCCTTAGGAAATAGGAAGCCGAGAGACAGAAAAGTTGTATAAATCCTCGCCAAAGAGTTATTCAGGAAGATAAAAATTTGTCAATCACTTATGTAAGTGGGCTGGAGGTTATGCAGTTTTTGGAAGGAAAGTATAAAGCAGGGGTAGGGAACCTTGGCTCTTTCATGACTCATGGACTTCAACTCCCAGAATTCCTGAGCCAGCGCTGGTTCCCTACCCCTGGTATAAAGTATGGTCAGCTGATATAACAGATGGAGGAGGAGGAAGAGTCCCTGCTTATCTAGATTCTGCTAATTTTGCAGCTTTCACAATAGTAACAAACACTAAAAATAACTGCACATTTGAGCCTTAAATGTGATTCCTGTCAGTTTCTGTGACCACAAGGTCAAACAAAACAGGCATTTCCTACTCTTTAACCTTTGCCGCAAGCAGAAGGAAAAGTGTTCAAAAGGACAAGTGTTCTTAAGGGCAGCCTGACACAACTGACCCTGAACTGTTTTGTTTTGCT
>JANHFJ010005484.1:12355-23470 GCA_032468195.1 Cerberus rynchops
ATTTTTAACATTAAATTTTAATTTTTTAAATTTCATATTAGGTTTTAAATTTAAATTGTGATCAGCCACCCAATTTAGCTTTAACTTTTAATTTGTTTTTAAATTGTTATTTATTGTATGTTTTTTTTAGATGGCTGTACATCGCCTCGAGTCCTTCGGGAGGGAGGCGGTATAAAAGTTTAATAAATAATAATCATCATAGGGCAACAATTTTTAAAACAAGGTATCTCAAAAGGACTTGCTTACAGAATGTGTCCCAATTATGGAACCCGTGACTCCCATGGAAGTGACATTTGGTAAATTTCTAAAACTTTTTATGACATAAATATTATCAGAAAGCATTTTATGATATGATACCAAATTTTGACTATGCTATATAGTTCAACACGGGATATTTTAAAAATAGAAACATCTATAAATGTTTTCCTAATTTTTCAAGAACCTTTCCAGTGGAGGAAGTACATTACAAACTCTGCCATTGTTGAGAGCATTGAAGAATCTGGTAAAGAAATTACTTCTACCCCAGGGCTCTGCTGAGGGTTGTAAGGGGGAGAGGAAATGGTGTATGCCTATGTTACATGTAGAAAGAATGACTCAATGGATTGTGAGTTGTCTAGTTCTCCATATTCCTTTCAATCATATAACTCAGCAAAATATAAACCTAACAATATAAGAATATGCATAACAATCACTAGCTTGTTTCAACAGTTATTTTATTTCTTGCAAATTCTGCTATGTTACCTGTTGCAATATTTCTGAAATTAAATTACTGTATAATCTATTTTAAAAGTACCTTTCCCCATTACTAAAAAAAGCACTCAAAGCATGAAATACCAATATGCTGCTTCTATTCAGTTGAATATGGTTGTTTAATACATGGGGAGTACCAAATATAACATAATCTTAAAATGTCAATCATATATGTTAATGAATAAATATCTATTAAATTGATAACATACTCTTTCATACTGGTGTTGATTTCACTCAAACTAGGTACAGATTTTGAATACACAGAACTAGAACTTCTGCTCTGGTAATGCTGAAAACCCTCATCTTTTGGAAAAAGAAGCTGTTTTCCCAAAATCCTGCAAAAAAAATGATAATGAGTTAAGGAAATTGAATATAGGCAGAACAGTTCAATTCGATATAAGACCAGAAATATAGAACCAGCAGTCAGTGGCAGCTACTGCTATATAACTCAAATTATAAGAGACTTGTAATTAATTTAAGCCAGTGCAAAAAAGACAAGTTAAGCATATTGAGTAAAAATACATGCAGAAAATAATAATATAATGCAGGGACTCAGATAAAATAATTTTTATATAAACTTGCCTTAAGTGAAGTGATCTATTTGTCCAGTCTTTGCATTCTGTCCTTAGATTCTCAGTTTGGGAACTCACTATTCCTTCAAACAGCATTTCATCCACATACCAAAACAATTGATGTACTCTCTGGGTATTTGCTTTATCAAACTCCTGTGGATTTTAAAATTAAGATTCTCAAACACTATTTTCACATAGCTTTGCAGCTGAATAAAATTGCAGTACTGTAGATATTGGCTAGTGATGAGCCTGATTCTAGCAACTTCAATATGAAGATACAGTATTTGTTATCCTGAATTCATCTAAGGCAGGGGTGTCAAATTCAATGTCCGTGGGCCAAATCTGGCCCATAGGGTGCTTGATCTGGCCTGTGGGAGGCCGCCTTGGAAACAGCGAAAGACCAGCCCACAGTGAGATCCTTGCGGCCTTCGTTTTTGGCCACGACAGTCTCCTGCAATCTTCTGCCAGCAAAAACAGAATTGGGGGGGGATGATGTGTATAGCCGAAAACGGAGGTCATGAGGTCCCCAAGCTTTATTTTCTTTCACTGGCAGAGGGTTGCCAGAGGCCATTGTGGCTGAAAATAGAACTTGCAAGGGCCACACGCAGCACCCACCCCAACCCGAGCTCCATTTTCACTGGCAGAGGGATGCAGGAGGCCGTCGCAGCCGAAAACAGAGTTCAAGAGAAATAATAACAGGAAAGAAAGAAGCTTAGGAGAAAACATCTTTAGGACATAAGAAACCAAAGAGGATGAGGCTAAATTAGAGAAAGAAACAGAACATTCTCTGAATTCACTCAAACGTCTTTAACAGAAATGACCATAGGTGGAATCTTCTGTATAGTGAAATACAAGTAGTCCTCATTTATTGGTCACTAAGCAAAACCATGACTGTACATACAAACTTCAGCTTTCCTTTGCTTTACAAGCCTGCTGTAAATGTGAGTCTTAAAGTTATTTGTTCATTGTTGCTTTAACTAGAAACAGTCACTAAATGAGGCAGCTATATAGACAAGGATTATTTCTAACATGTTGTGTCAGTGTATGTGAGTTTGTTTCTGCTCCCTTCCTTTACAGTGAGTTTGGATCTGAAAACAAGCTGCATATTCTCTGCTCTGAGTCAGGTGACCAAACAGAAGTGTGAGCTGAGAATCAGAAGCCCTCGGATTCAAAGCTCCATTGCGCCTCCTATAGAAATACCTTGGGGTGATTTCCTCTGTTTTTCTCAATTACAGAGAGACAGATCTGGCTTTTTAAGCTTTCTCTTATTATATTAAATTATATTAAAATTTTAGCTTTCTCTTATTATATTAAATTTAAAGTTACACTACTGACAGGCAGGCAGGCACTGGAAATAAATTACATAATTTATTTCCAGTGATCCAATGGGTTGAGAATTAAAGAAGTAAATAACAGAATGAAAGTTACACCATGTAACAAAGAATAGAAGCAACAATCAATTTAAGAAATGAACAAGGCCTCAAATATACAAATAGTTTTTGGAAAAAGTGGACCAGAACATCAGCAAAGAAGAGGAAATGAAGGAAATGAGAAGAAAAAGCAAAAATAAATAAATCCTTCTTTAAAAGAACATTCTTGGAAGAATTCAATTGGGTGGCATTCTTCTGCCAAAATTAGAAACAAATTGACTTCAAATACCAGTTGCTGGGAATGAAGGCAGGAAAAGATTATTGCTTTTGTGTTCTGCTTGCAGGTTTCTACAAATTGGCCTTGGTGACAAAATGGTTTAGCTAGGTCTCAGCTATTATGAGCCCTTCCTTTCTTACACAACTAAAATAAGATGGGAGGGAGGGAGAATTAAGAAAAATTACCAACAAAGGGTGGCCAAAGAAAATACATGCACAAGATGAGTGAGATTAATTAGAAGCAGAAAAAGATATTTATTAAATGGGAAAGACTGATAGCATGAATCAGCTAAAAGAGAATGAGAGAAGTACTTAGTCAAAGACAGAATAAATGGAACGAAGTTTCAATTGAGTAAATTCAGAATGAACAGTTATTTAATCAACGTGCTGCAGAACAAAAACTACATGGAAACAGCTTTTCATCATTGACGATTATGTTTTAAAAAACAGAATTAGGACAACAAGCAACAGCAGAGAAATAATATCAGAATTTATATTCACTAGAAATGATGATTAAGAACAAGGTAATCCTAAAAGCAGAAATAGATTAAAAATAAAGAACAGCTGAGAAAAAGAATGGCTAAAATAACCCATAGTTTAGTTCAAGAAGCTCAAACAAGCCTAGGATACGTATATTCTTCTCAAAGTTTGCTTATCATTCTGACTTATAGTCCTTGCTTAACTCTAATTTGGACAGGCAATTTTATCACTAAGTGAAATGGTCATTAAGCAAAACATGTGATGCAGCATAGCAAAACAGTCCCAGAAGTCCTAGTGGTCATTAAGTGAATTACATGGAGTCATTAAGTAAAACATCACAATGTTTCTGTGATGCGACCTCCTGCCAATTTTCCCATTGACTTTGTTTGTCAGAAGCTGGCTGTTGCAAATGCTGATCACCTGCTGCACAATGCTGCAACCATAAAAATGTGCAACAGTTCTAAGCGCCCAAATTATGATCATGACTGTGGGAACACTATGACAGTCGTAAGTATGAGGATGAGTCATGTTACTTTTTTCAGTGCCATTCTAACTTTGAACAAATAATTGCTAAGAAAGGACTACCTGTACATTCTTTTACTATTATGTACCGTACTTATTATTTTATAAAGAAATAAGATAAGAAAATTGATAAGATGGTTTAAAAAATATTTTAACACTAATAAATATAAACTATATTCTTCATAGCTCTTAAATAGAGAACCATGATTTAATGTTAATTTGGGATTTTGTTTTTGTTATTCTTTTTTGTACTTTCAAGTCAGTCTTGACTCTTGGCAACAAGTCCATGAAATGTTCTTGGCAAGGCTTTTTAGAAATGATTTATCATTGATTGCTTTCTAGGGTGATCGTTTGGTTGGGCAAGGTAGGACTAGAAGTCAGGGTCTCCTGGTTTCTAGCTTAATTCCTTAACCACTATACCAAATTGCCTCTCAGAATGTTGGTTAACAATGATCTTTTACCTGGAACAAACTGTGATTTCAAAGATACTGATTAATTAATTAACATTTAACGACTTTGCCAATTAAATTTGGAATGGACCAGAATTAATGTACCAAAATTGAAAGTAAGAAGAAACAAGACTGTGAATCTATCTAAAATAATTAAGTTTTATTCAAACAAATATTAAGCTCTACTGTTACCAGAAATATCCACCATATTTTTAAACATATTTTATCCCAAATTACTAATGAAGGTTGACCTACATCATCACCCCAGGAATAAACAGAACTTCTTTCCGTAGATGGGCCAGTGGTATAGCTCTGTATCCCTGACCAAGAGTTATTCAAATCTGTGGGTGTTGTTTGTCCGCTTGGTGAAAGTGAGGAAACGGAAGCCCTGTTGATAGAAACAAAATTTAAATGAAAGGTTATGGATTAATAGAACATCACCAGTAGATCCCAAGACCGTAAAAGATTAATAATTAATCTGCATCTTCTAGCTAGTGTAGCAAATACAGATGTTATTGGCTTACATGGCAGAAAAGCAATGACTATTTCACTGGATAGTGGAATATACATTTGCATAGTCATTTCCATATGCAAACCTCACTGACAGATTTGTTGTAAAGGAACAAATTTACATGAGTTTTACACTTAATTGATCTCCCAGGAGATCAATTAAGTGGGCACCTATGATGGAAAAGGAGCAGATGTCAGTTACACTGCTTCTACTCCCTGAGACATGCATTTTATAATTATGTAAACAATGTCATTATTTTCCTCAATATGGGTGTTTGGCAATTTTATAAATTGTTATAATTTTATTTTAATTTTTATATTTTAAAACCATGTAGAGTTGCAGCCATGATTCTATAAATGAAATAAAAATGTAAAAGTAAGTATTGGTTCACTCTTGAAACAGATGTTGATACTGTATACTATGCATTTAAATTCAAAAGTATATATACCTACCAATATCTAAGTAGTTACAATCTTGGGAATACAATTAGCAAAATTAATGGAACTTCTAAGCAGTAGATAGGGAGGGAGTATCCATCTATTCATCCTTTTATGAGTTTAGCAGAAGTTTTTCTGGTAATTAATTTGTAACTGTATCTTCCAAAACAGTCTTTCATATGTAAATAAAGTTCTTCCGGTCTCTCTTGGATCTACCTTTATTCTTGGTGGTTCTGTGGACAAGTTTGTGTTACCTTCTTGGCAATAATTTTAAAGTGTTTAACCACCAGGATAGTTTTTCAACCTCTTAACTCAGTCTACAGGAAGTTTGGCTAGAGACTGCCATGTCTGTCAGCAACCACAGGTGTAGAATTTTGTGGCATGTTAAAAAACTACTAGGTTCATTCAGGTGTAGGCACAAATACATATTCAGAACAGAAAGGAAAACAAATAAATGTGAGGTCAAAAGTGCACAAGATGTTAATGTGCAACTGCTATTAAAGAAACAGAACCTGTTACAGGACTGTTACAGGAGGGAATCTAACATTATTTTAATTGTTTCTTTGTTTCCTTTTATCTAGTGGTGTCTGGAGGTGGAGAACACAAGATGAGCAGGATAGTGAAAGTGGCCAAGCCATTTTTATAGCATATCAAGATCACATACATGTAGAAAATGACAAGTCTAACATGATGCTGCTGTATTCAGCTCCTTGCCCATTTTGTTCCCCATTCCTACTGGGATCCTAATGCTTGTCTTTACTGAAGAAATAAATATTGTTATTTCTTCATTTATTCATAGTAAAATGGTCTCTTGATTCCAGAACCAATTCCAGGCCTCCAAAATACACTATACTATGGATGTTCTAGCAAGACCCATTTTGTGGAAGTTTCCTTTTAAGATCATTTTCAGTGCTAACTATACAGTGTTTCAGGCAAATGCTTTTAACACACACTAACCATCTGAATATGGAAACATCACATGCAAAGCATAGGCTTTAACCCAGAACGACCATCTCTTCTACATGTCAAATCCAAGCAATATTTCAATACTGCATGTATTTCAAGTCATAGGAAGGAAATCATCCTTCTAGAGCTTATGACTTTTTAATTTCCAGATAAGCCACACTATGAATTGCTTTGAAGATGTTACACTGCGTAAAATTGCCATGCTAGATTGAGAGTGGAGTGGGGAAACAGACAATGCTGAAGTGTTCTGCTCTTTGAAGTAAAATCTGTCCTCTCATATCAACTTATTCTAGGCATCTATTTTCTTTTTAATAATAAAAATGAGATAAATATTCAATAAATACTTATTGCGATTTCAGAAATTAATACATACAAGGAATAGTTGTCAATTGCTTCTTGTACACTTTTTGTAAAAGGTGCTGGAAGGCAATATTCATTCTTTGCTTGGAAATGATGGTCCACAAATCCTTTTGACAGCCCTTTTCTGAAAGAATTAGATGCAATTAATTCTAATTTAGGCCTTATTTTCATTCACCATGTACTTTTCCTTTTACAGTTGATGAACACTATTATCAGCATATTGATGGTATCTCACCCCATGGTGATGGATGATCTCACCCGTTTCTGTAGATGTTAAACAGGAGTAGAGAAAGCACTGACCCTTGAAGGACCCAGCTTAGCTGGGATCAAAGGTTCTCAGATCTCTTGCTACAGAGTTCATTCTTTGTCTTCCACCAGCAGCACTCTAGACATCACTTGATTTGCTTCATCTCTTAGTTCTTCCATATATCATAGAATGAGATCCATGGTTGAGAGGGATCACTTATCTAATCATATTTAAAACTTCAGTCACACTCCTATTCCAGGTGAAACTAGGGTTTCAGCAGGTCTATGCAGCAGATCTTCAGTTATAACCCCTGGCTCCCTCTGAAACCCATCAAGGTCCATCAGTCACTGAGAGCAGACCAATTTATAGCTCCCATCTTCCTGTAGAGGGGTGCAACCCTAGAGAAGCTCATAGCTATCAGATTGTGATAGGATTGTGTAAATGGACCAAGGATAGGTCAGCCAATTCCAGATCACAAAGGCACTGCTTTGATAAGATCCCCAAATCAGGTGTGTGATCATTACTTCTAGCCTGGATGACTTCAGGCAGGCCCCTAGAAACCATGGCTTCCATTACTATACCTCCCAGGGAAGGCAGATTGAAATCCCCTGATCCATTAGCCAGGAGCTCCAGCCCTGCAGGATATTCTAGGTGCTCAGGCAGAGAAGCTGCTGCACAGCAGGGTGGCTGGTACAACAGCAGCAGTCCTGACTAGTACCCAGGGCCCACACTAAGGAAAAGGGGCTCCTAATTGGTCACTTATGGATAATATAGCATATAACATTGCAGTGTATCATATTAAAACAATAAAACAATAATAGTTTGGATTAGTTTTTTTTAATTATGTAATTTTTAAAATGCATGTGAAATACTTTGAGCATTCACAAACAATATAGATATGCAAACTTATCAAAATCAAGTAAACTTACTGTTCATGTATTATACCATAATGCTTAGCCAGCTTATTTTTGAAGGAGATAAAAGTCAATAATTACATCCACCTTATCCCTGCCCCTAAAATTCAAGAAATGGGGTTAGAAAAAGATATAAAAAGTATCTGCTTTGGGGATCTACTTTTCTTTTATGCGCCAAATATAAAGAATGGAGTAGCTTCCAACATCTGTCATTAAAGCCAAGCTATATAAATGCATGCCAATTTGTAGAATTAATTTCTCTTCAAATCATGGCATGGCAACTCTAATAACTCTGAGATTGGCCTTGATGCAGAAACACTATAAGTCTATCATTCTCCCAACATATCTAAATTTTCATGGTGTAGCTCATCTATGTAAGTGCTATACCTATATATAAATTAATAAATCCAATAACATTCTTAAAAGGCAGTTATATTTAACATTTGGTACTGAACAATATATGTTAAATAACTTCTCATAAAAATAAAAAATTTACATGTTACCATTTAGATAAACATCTGTGAAGTACAAGTTGTATATTTACCATGGCCCACCAAATTGTTACTAATTAACCTATTCTTCCAGAGGACATTTAAGGGGAAAAAATGTACTACTTCCTTATTAAATCACAGCATTTGATTCTTCTCTGGAATATATTCTCTTGTATAAAAACCATATATAATCACAAAACAGTATATGAAAAGGAGTAAAAACACTCTTGGTCAAACTCAAAGGGTTTTCCATTTTTTTTTTCTAAATAGATTGACCTGCACAATGTGACACTGTTTACATCATAAGGGGTTTTGTTACCTTTTGTTTTTGGAATATTAGCTCTGAATATAAATGTCAGTGAGGCAATGAACCTGAGCATTGTCCTTAAAAACTGTTAATGAAAAAGTAATGCAAATGTCACCCAAAGCAAATAATTTTGTTTTTAGTCTTTTCAGGCTCATATTGACAGTCCTCTTGTTTGCAGCGTATTAACTTACACCTTCAGACTTGTGCTGTGATACTTAACTCATTATAGCAAATGCACTGTTCACAAGCAAGCAGCCCACCAACATAAAATCTGAGTCACAACCTCAGAAAATGCCACAGGATGTATCCAGAGAAGCTTGCTTCCTTAACCCTCTCTTCACAAAGGATGGGACACAGAGGAAACGAAATGCTGTAAATATATGCCGATAGGAGAACGATCAAACTGTAGAATACGCACAGATTAATTCACATATATGCATGCATGCATCCACACCCATCTTGAAGTAACACACTGCATCCTTGCCACTCCTGACTTACCCTATCACAATCAGTTTTGGCTCCGTCTCTTGCTGATGAGGGCTAACAGCACCAGGCAGGCTGCAGGGACATCGTACCCCACTAGCACAGCGCATGAAAAACACAGCCCAAGAAGCCCCCCGGCTCCCCCCTTTCAAGAAACTCAGCGATCTCTGTCTCGTTCTCGCTTATTCCCAAGGAATCCTTTCATTTCTGCATGTGGTCATCTGTCTCCTTCCCAAAGAGACTAGCGAATATGCATGCATGCCAGTGCCTTAAAGTGTGTGATGTGGGAGTGTAAATGAAAGAGGAGGAGAAAGAAGGAATGGCTGCAGTTTTAAGCTTTCCCCAGTGTCTTCTCCTATTCTGTTTCTTCATATATTCTCTCCCAGAATTCTCTTTTCAAGACATGGTTACCAGATAAAATACAGCTTTGAAAGATTCCAAAACAATCAAAATCAAAGGGAATAAGCAACAGAAAATAGATCTACACATTTCACCGTGGCATTTGAAATCTTACCTTTCTGCAAAAAATGATCGATTTCTGTATTTCTGAAGCTAAGAATATTACCTGCTATTTGGCTATAATGGTCAGATAGTTTTATTTTGAAAACAAGGAAGGCTATCTCACATTTTCAGTTTTTATTAAAATTCACGCCCTCCCTTTCTCTGCCTTGCTCACAAAATACTTTTTAAAGAAGACACACATATGACACACACACACACACACACACACACACACACACTTCTTCTATATATTCATGATTAATTTGTGATTAGGTTAGCATGGGAGTCTTTATACCATATATCAAGAAAGGAATTAAACAGGCTGGGGATTCTTTTATGCTCATTTTTATGTCCTAACTGAAGCACAAAGTTTTCCTACTGATCATTTTTACAGAAGATGACCTCACACTGCAGTCCTTTTCTCATCCCCAGCCTACCTTGGAAACAGCCTAAATTCATCCTTAATTGTTTCATTTTTAAACTAAATTGCTTTGTCTTCTTTCAACATAGGTCTTAGCATATATCTATGATATATCCTTTCCCCCTAGTCATTGAAACTGTCATTCATCTCTTGGAGTACAAAAGACACTGGACATCTGGTTTGTGAGGAAGCCTATGTAATGTCTGAACCAAGAGTCACGAAGTGGAATATGGGCATTATAGCATTCCTTATAGACAGTGGGCAAGAAAATTTTCAGCAGCTAGTTCACTGAAAATGTGAGTGCGCACACGCAGGGCACATAGCAAGGCTACCCTACATGTGCGCAGCTTCCAGCACTTGGTGCAGCTTCCGCTATGCAGTGAGGCTTGGCCAAGCAGCTTTTCTGGATTACCGCCTGCTCACCCTCCCCTCCATCTCTGATCTCTGGTGCAGCGGCTGCTTCTCTCTGCTGCTGATCTTGCTGGGAGAGTGTCTTGCACAATTTAGCAACTGTGAGCTATCGCTTTCCTCTAAGTCCCATCCGGAAAACGCTGCGGCACAGAGAAGCAGAAGCCAGGTTGAATGCTGTTTCTCTCTGCCGCAGCACTTTCCGGATAGGACTTACAGGATCCAAAGCGGCTGCTCAATTTCGCTGTGCTACACAAGACGCTCTCCCAGCAAGAGCAGCAGTGGAGAAACAGCTGCTGGCCCAGACAGCACATGGAGCATCTCTGCGAGCAACCGAGGCTCGGCAAGGGTTGGAAGAAGCAGCTGCAAGATCTCCGCTGCAGTGCTTTCCAGAGGGGACGTCTTACAGGTAAGCAGAACTATCTGTTCCTAAACCGCTTTGGCCCCCCTGCACCCACACTGCCCCCGCCCTGTGGCCTTTCGGCCTTTGCAGCAGGCCACAGGCCGAATAAATTGCTTCAGCCCAAGACACCTGGAAACACCTGGGAACTATGTCAGGAGCCCTCACCATTCATACGGCATTACCGAGTGGACAGCTTTGACATGGCAGAAGCAAACTATGGAAGAAGGGTGCTACAAGCAGTTCGATT
>JANHFJ010005484.1:43399-55614 GCA_032468195.1 Cerberus rynchops
CTGTCCTCTTTTTTGGAACTTAAAATATGGTCACCCTACATTAAAAACATCTTTGCTATGCTCCGGGGCATGATGGGAAGCAAATGCATAATCTATTAAACAATTCTGAATATGAGCAGCAGAAGAGAATGATAGAAAAACCACATACTGTAAAAAAAGCAAAAAGAGGCTCTGTACAATAGTTTAATCTATTCTGAATATTTCCTTCACTTGGTTCCATTTGTTATATGTGTTTGACTTATTTCCATTTATTGTTACATTTATAACATCCCTTTTCTCTGGGGGAGCTCAAAATGGCCTATGTAGGGTCCTTTCGATTTTATCCTCAAACAGCAATGCATTGAAGGGAAACTATAGTATGAGCGACTAACTAAATCCAAATAACTCTGGAGAGCATTTTGGGAAAAAACATTGTGATCCACTAGTATGGAATGTATTAGGATCTATCTCCTTTTCTATTGAACAATTATCTTCCAGTGTGAAGAAATTCTGCTACTGCATTGCTAAGAATTACAAGCTCAAGTTTTATATTTCACCTAAAAAGAAACTTATTTTCCCAGTACATAACTGAATGCTTCAGTCTTGGCAAGCACCTTCTCTGCAGAACTTTTCTTATTATGCCCATCATTTTCCCAAGGCCAGATCATTAGAAATATCACCTGTAGTTCATCGGTCACAGTCTAATAAAATTTTCAATCACACATTCTTTCACACACAACTAAGAAATTTACCCAATTGATTCAGTTTGTTTCTTTGATAGTCAAGTTGATAATATTTTTAATAGGATGAAAATAGTTATTTATTTAGCTGGAAGTGTCATCAGAATAAAGAAAATTAATCACAATCTTTCAGTTCCTCACATCTTACTTAAATCTGCTTTACTGCACTGTTCAAAATATATAGTTTTGTGCTGATAATTATTATAACATGATAACTGATTTGTGAATTGATGCCCTTTGGATTTAATGCATGTATAATTTGGTAAGAGATCTGCTTATAGAGGTTTCACAAATCATTTTTCTCTTTCAAATTACTTTTTCATCCAATCTCTGAAGCTTGTTGTATTGAAAAATTACCATAAATGTTCATGGGGAGGTTGTTACTGACCAGTCTTCTGTAATCTATAGTTTGACAAGACATTTAAGTACTTGGCATTTGTTTCTAAACAATTCAATCTCTAAATGATACTGAAAATTCAGCAGGACATTTGTGTACTTGAAGGTTTAGTTATCTGGAATTCTACATGAAAGACATTTGATTTGCCTGCTAATGGGACATACCATAGAATAATAAAGTCACCTAGTGTTAAAAATTTTAGTTTGGATTGCAATTACAACTTTTAAACAAGACATATATAGGACTGTGTAATATCTATTATGAAGTTGTGATCATCTCTCTATCTCCTATGCTTTATTTCCCTGTTGTAAAAATACAAAGAGAGATGTTTCAGTGGAAAAGCAGTATGTTAAATATTGTTTTTATAGCTCATTAAATATAATGAATATTTTAATCTAATGTTGAGTATTAGGTATCTGTTAGTAGCAAACAATAAACATGCCTTATGTAAAATATTGGAATCCAAAGACTCAAAAAGTAGGACAAATGTTATTTATTTTTGGAAATTAAAAATAGTTCATTACCTCTCCCTCTTGACCAGAAGATATTGTGCCCCATTCCACACCATTCCCTGGTTCCGGACTTGCTCCGGAGCATCCACCTGATCACCCTTCACCTAGGCTGGGTCAGGGAATGCACCATTCCTTGGCTCTGGCCTTGCTCTGGAACCTCTGAATGTCGCCACCCATCTCTGGTCTCAAACTTCTGGGTCAAAGCAATTTATTTGGCCTGTGGCATACCATGCTAGGCCAAAGGGCTATGGGGGGGGTGTGTGGCAGTGTGTGTGCAGGAGGGCTGAAGTGGTTTGGGAACAGATTGGACAGTTGTTCTTACCTTTAAGAAGATCCATCCAGAAAGTGCTGCAGCCGCTTCTTCCATCCCTTGCCCAGCTTCAGTCACTTGCGGAGATGCTCCATGTGCTTTTGGGGTCAGCAGCTGCTTCTCTCCACTGCTGGGAGAACATGTTTTGCAATTTAGCAGCCATGACCCACCACTTTGGGTCCTCTAAGTCCCATCCGGAAAGCGCTGCGACTAAGAGAAATAGCATTCAACATGGCTGTTGCTTCTCTGTGCTGCAGTGCTTTCTGGAGGGCCCAAAGCTCATGGCTGCTAAATTGCACAAGATACTCTCCCATCAAGAGCAGCAGTGCCCCAGAGAGAAGCAGCCTCTGCCCCGGACAGCAGAGATGGAGGGAAGCAGGCTCCAAAAGGCTGCTTGGTCCAGCTTGCCCATGTGGCTGAAGCTGTGCGCATGCATAGAAGCCTCACCACATGGCTGAAGCTGTGCGCATGAGTGGAAGCTGTTTGTGTGTACACATGCATGCACCCTCATATTTTTGGCAAATTGGTGGTAAGTTTATTTGAAAACCACCACTGCAGCAGATGTGTATATGTGATAACCTGAAAGGTGACATTGAATAGAGGCATAAACTTTTATAACTAAACTCAGCCATAAGTAATAGAAGATCAAGCCAATTGTTTTGATAGTAGTTTACTATTAAGGAGCAATGAAATATTGCTTTCAGTTTTCACCTTTTCTTCACCTGAATATAGAGAATGGGCAGAGGGCAAGCTGATCTTATTATTCAGTCACTGAAATAGAACTTTCTAGGAAATGTTCTTTGAATCTCATGCCTTTGTGAGAAAGCAGCTGCCTGGACAAGCCATGTTCTGAAAACCTGAATGAACAAATTGGTTACCTATTCATTTGTAATGAAATGAGCCATCTTAGAAAAAAGACAAGCATTACCAATATTCAGCCTCTCCTCTCTTCTCCTCTCCTCTCCATGTCTTATCTCTCCATCTTCTTCTAGGTCTGCCTCATTTTCTATGACTTTCTCTTTTTGTATATGTCTTGTATGATGTGGAATTCCCCAACATCCTCTCCAAGTGAATGAACCACTTTATTTTTTTTGTCTGTAGTTTAAAATTGGTTCAGTGTTTATTATTTCTCTTATGGTCTCATTCCTGATTTTATCACTTCTGGTCACCCCAGCAGCTGTCTTCAAATATTTCATTTTCATGGTGGCTAACTTTCATTTATGTTTTATTGTAAGTGTCCATGTTTGGCACTGGTAACATAGGGTGGGGATACAGTAAGTATGTGCATAGGGTGGGACTACAGTAAGTATATATAAGATACTTAGATGCAAAAATTACATCTATGCAGCTTCTATTTCTTCTAATACCCATCTGTTCTTTTGATAGTTGTGGTTCTATAACTGGTCTTAATCTCATTTCTATTATCTTGGTATACAATTTCCGTACATGGCTCAAGAGTGAGATGCTTGATATTGTGTGCATTCTTGTTTTCTCTCTTTCTTTTTCCACAGGGGTATCATCAAATAATCAATGGAATGACTTTGCCTCCAGAAGTTGTGGGTGCTCCAACACTGATGCTGCTTTCTCTTGCTGTTTGAATTATTTCTGTTGGTAGCTCTTCTATTTCTGGAACTTTGTATTTGAGTAAGTTTTTAATGACTATTGTCAAACTGTTGTATTTCTAGTTCTAACGCTATTGTTACCAGGCTCTTCATATGTGGTAAGTCAGTAAAAAACAAACCCTAAGGCTCATGTGATGAAGAGATGGTTAGGATCCAGCTGGCATGAGAGAGTGAGAGGCTTGTTATGATGACAAGGATGGCAAGAAGAAATATAGGCAATTGTTAGCTTGAAATGAGGGCTGAAATGTAAGAAGGTGGCAGGGAATTCTCATAGTGATAAAGAGGTTGATAACATTTGTGTATTCTTTGCTTGGTGAAGGGCAGCTGATGTTCTTCTTTTAAGCTTGACACAGAATTTGACAACCAGTTTGGTGTGGGTAGTTGAAGCATCAGGCTAGAAACTAGGAGATTGTGAGTTCTAGTCCTGCCTTAGGTGCAAAGCCAAGTGGGTGACTTTAGATCAGTCACTTTCTCTAGCCCTAGGAAAGACTCTTTAAAAAAAAATCTTGCCAAGAAAACTGCTGGGATTTGTCCAGGCAGTCTCTGATAATTGGACACAACTGAATCTAAGAAAAAAAATCCCAGAATTTAGAAATACCTGTTTCCTTGGTTGTTTCCTGTTCATTTTGTGCTATGTAATTTTGATATTATCAGACAAATTCAAGTACTATGACAGCATTAAACCAAGTCTACTGGGAAGTCAATGGAAGACCAAAAGAATTGTGACAGACTTTGAGCAAGGAGAATATTGCTAGTCTCTTTTTTTCCCTCCTATCCTCTTGACACCATGTGTTTTCCCATTAAGTGACTAAGAAAAGTTATATTAACATATATATCAGACCTATGTTTATATTGTGGACAGCCTAGCCAATGTACACATGAATATCCTATTAACTCTTTAAACCAAAAACACTAATGGGACTTATGAAGAACATAGGAAGAACAGTTACAGGAACTAGGCATGGCTAGTCTAGTGAAGAGAAGGACCAGGGAAGACATGATATCAGTGTTCCAATATTTGAGGGGCTGTTACACAGAGAAATGTGTCAACCTGTTTTCCAAAGCACATGAAGGCTAGACAAAGAATAATGGATGGAAACTGATCAAGGAGAGATTCAACCTAGAAATAAGGAGAAATTTTCTGTCAGTGAGAACAATCGACCAATGGAACAGCTTGCCTTCAGAAGTCATAGGAGCTTCATCACTGGAAGCTTTCAAGAAGTGGTTGGACTGCCAGTTGTCAGAAATGGTGTAGAGTTTCCTGCTTGGATGGCAGACTAGATGACCTATAAGGTCCCTTCCAACTCTGTTATTCTGTTATCCTTTCCTATAATATAAAATCCTGACATTTGGAACAAAGTAACATAAAAGTACAATAAGGATTATGTCCATGCATTTTATCTACAATTTAGTTGTCTCTATAGGGCAGTGATTTTTTTTAATTGCACGCACATAGACTGTACACACCTCATACTGTAGCCACAGCAGAAAAGGTCATTGCAGATATCTGAGTGTTAAAATATTTAAGAGTGTCCTTGTTATAAGAATTCTTTTTGAAAACCTAATAGGAAAAAAACTTAAAAGAAAATTGATGGAATGTAGAAACAAAATGCCGTGACAGGTCCTGGTCTAGCATACAAAGTTTGGAAGTGACCTTTCGGATAGAAGAAGCAAAAGTAAAAATGCAATAACTGTCTGAAATTGATTCAGTAATTTTTGATTCTGTATGGCTGATCATTAATTAGACCTTATTTCTCAACTCTGTTCTCTTATATAGCACCATCCCCTTCCTGGATTCATTTTTGTTTGGTTTGGTTGAAAGAGAGAGCGTGGCTGAGAAACAGAAGGCTTTTGGAGTTAGGAGAACATGACCTGGGATTGGGCTGGAATGGATATTTGTGGTACAATATGGTTAGGGTTAAAATATATTTAACATTTAGTGCCATTCTCCAAATAACATGTCCCATTTTTATGATGCTTTGGAAGACTCAGATGCTTTCTGTGGAAAGCCTTTGAAAAGCTTCTGAGACCTTCTGAAATACAACTGCCATTTTCTGTTTAGTGTACCTTATTCTTGCGATGCTTCAGGAGATGCTCAGAAAGCTTCTGAAGCATTCCAAAACATTGCAAGAATAGAGTGTGCTATTTGTAGAATGGTGCAAGCAGCCTCAGGAAGAAGGCCTGGTATGGCCAGCAGCAGCCTAGCATAAGGTCAGATAGACACACCTTCTGTCAGTAGCAGAATGATGAGGGTTAAGGTCAGACCTATGTGAGGAATGCAGACAGTGAGCTCTTTGAACTGAGGTGCTAGAGTGGTTGGTCACAGGGAGGGGTTTGGGGCAGTACATATCAGTGATAGCTTTGGGGTTGAAGCAGAGGCTCAGGAGCAATGGCAGCCAGCTGAGACTACCGAAGGCCTTGGGCCTCTACTTCACCACAGAGGAGTGCCAATGTACAAGGCAGACAAAAGGCAGAGATGGGAGAGAAAGGTGGGAGGAAGGGATCTAAGGCAATTTACTACAGCCAACTCACCATGACTAACTTGCCACAGCCAACTCAGCATGGTTAATTCACCACAGCCAACTTGCCATGGCCAACTTGCTACAAGACAACTTGCTGTGGGACAAGAGTTACACTAATATCAAAGAAATGGTGGAATAAAATCATTAAAGAAAGGATACAAAAGGAAGGATGGAATGAAATATGAATGGCAAAAATTAAAATATTTTTATCTATTTTAAATAATTAAATAGAATCATTACATTGCCCCACAGAGAGGTGACCCATTGAGAGTTGGTCATGGCGAGTTGTCCCATCTTGTTCCATGAATTGGCCATAATGAGTTGGCCATGATGAGTTGGCCATGGTGAGTTGGCTGCAGCAAATTGGTTGAGGCAAGTTACCCCATTCCTGGGAGGAAGATACACAAAAACATTTGAATATGTATCATGATTTAGATCCACAAAATGACATTGACAGTCTGTACCTGGCAAGAAGAATAGGTGGCAAAGGGCTATTGCATGTCCATCAAACTGTAGAAGAAGAAACACGAAGTTTGAATGACTATGTGAACCGAAGTACAGAAAAATTGCTGCAGGCTATGAAAATGGAGATCATTATTAAAACAACAGAAACAAAGGCAGATTATAAGGAAAAACAGCTAGATGAAAAAATAAATACATGGAAAACCAAAGCTTTGCATGGACAGCACTTGAAAAACGTTGAAGGAAAATGTGATAACAACTTGACTTGGGCATGGCTTAAGATGGAAACCATCAAGAAAGAAATGGAAGATATACTACTCGCTGTTCAAGAACATGTACTAAAAACTAATGCCATGAAAGCAAAGATACAAAAAAACCATCAACAATTCAAACTGTCGACTTTGCAATGACAAAGTTGAAATTGTTTCACATTTAATATGTGAGTGCAGCAAAATCGTGAAAACTGATTACAAAGCTAGACATGACCAAGTTACTGTATGTCCACTTACCTGCATCCAAAAAGTCATGGGCACACAAAATGGAAAAGTGAAAATGGGAAGGTAAAGATCTTGTGGGACTTTTGAATACAGATGGATCATCATTTAGAACACAACACGCCAGATATCACGGTCATCCATAACCAAAGTGTACAGTTTATTGATATTGCTGTACCAGGAGACGCCAGAGTTGAAGAAAAAGAACTAGAAAAAAATCTCAAAATATCGTGACCTGGCCATCGAAACCACCCGATTATGGATGAAACATGTGACAGTGATACCCATTGTCATCGGGGCACTTGGCACCATGTCCAAGAATTTTACAGAGTACATCAAGAAATTGCAGCTTCCTGCAATAACACCAGCAGAGAACTGCAAAAAACTGCACTACTTGGAACAACATATACTTTGAGAAGGTACTTGGTCGATACCTAGAATGCTGGCAGCAACCTGCATCAACCATCAGTGCCAGTCACCAATGTGACACATTTTTAAATGTTCAGTTGACTGAGTTTCATGTTTAATGAATAAAGTGTATGATAATAGTAATAATCCATGAGAAAACAAAGTGTGTCAAACTGAAGATAGATAGAAGCAACATTTTTTGTCCTGGATTTTTTTTTCAATTGCAATTTTTTAGAGAACAGTAATGTTATTATTTCTAAGAACTGGATTAATTTTGAGTAACTTGTACAAAAGGATCAAGTCTCCTGCAGTGCATGCAAATAGATTTGGGTTTGGGGGATATGTAAAAGTAGCTTTTTTAGTTTCTAAAAAGAAGAAAATAAACACCAATGCCACTCTGTTTTTATTATCAAAGCAATATAAAAATGCATGAACAGTAGAATTAAGAAAACTGAAATATTTTCAAATAATGCATTTTTGTGCAAAGTATACGTGATGAAGGTCTTTGCTTTCCCTTTTCCCTTATGTTACTATACTACAGATGTATTGAACATAACCCTCTGCAGTTTTATGAGCAGAAGAGCAGGGGCTAAGTTATTATGGTGAATGAAAACCATTATAAAGTTTTACTGTGCTCTGTTTAACTGGCAACCAAACACAAAGAAATATAGTATTCTGAGGGGAGATGTTGTATATAAGTCATCCAGTGACAAAAGCAGAATGATCTGGATTTATATACATACAGTAGCTACAATATTCTAGTATACTTCAACATCCTTGATCAAAGCAATGTTATTAGAACACCCTGCTTCAACCATGATTAGAAAAAATAAGCCATAAATCAATCACAATATTAACATACTTTCCTCTTTCTACTCCATCTCTCTATTCTTAACTTTTTATATATATTTGGGGAGTTTATGGAGAAATGCATCAGCATTGGCCAAGGTGCTCTTTGTGCCTCTACGTTTCTTTGAAATTATAAAACAAACAACGATTTGGGAAGATTAAAGTTTCATAGTAGAAAACTATGATTAAACCTGAATCTGACTGATCAACCTATTTTGGTTCCTGACTCTGCTGATTCTAGCACTGCTTTCTCTTTCTCATGAAAAACCGTTTTCCCAGAAATCAAATAAAATAGTTGCAGCAGACATAAATCTTTAGCCCAGGTCTATCTCACTATGGTCAAAACATTTATCCCCCCATCTTTCTCTGTCCCCCCTCCTTGCCCCCCTTCTCCCTCTGCATATATATTGCGATATTGTGCAGAGCTAGCTAGAGCTTACCCTGAAAGTTACAGTAAAATTAAGGGACTGTTAGGGATGTAAAATATCAAGAGTTGCTTCAAAGCATGTGGGGGAGCAAACAAAACACTTCTCTCCAAATCCTTAAAGCAGATGGATTCCAGGCTGCCTCTGCTGTTTCCTTATGCCTATCTGTGTGTACTGCTGCTTCACATACTTCCTAGCAACACACAATGGATATTGACGCATATACATGTGGACAGAGCTGAGAGTGGTGTTTGAAACCGAGTGAGACTGAAAAAAAAAATCACAGCCATTGGAAGTGTGACTAGTTGCAGGTCTACTTTAGCACCTCACAATATACTGACTATAAGAACAGAAGGATGTAAATAGGAATTTCTTCTGAATCTCATCTTTATCTCTCTTTATTTCACTCTACCTATATTTTGTGAGATTACTAATCTCAAGGTGCATATTTCCTGCCTTTGCTTTCCAAGTTACTCGGTTTCCAACTCTCTACCTGGTAGGATGTGGCTACTTTAAGTTTGTGTTTGCACGTTTCTGCCTTTGAGGGTTGACTCCTGGCAAATGCCTGGACTAGTCCCTGCCATTTTCCTGGCAATATTTTGCAAATGGTTTGCAATTGCTTCCTTCCTATGGCTGAGATCAAGACTGACCCAAAGTCATCCAGCTGGCTTTATGCCTAAAGTGGGACTAGAATTCCCATCTTCTGGTTTCTAGCCAGTGCCTTAACCAGTACATCAAGCTGGCTCTCATTTGCCTTGTTCTCATCTATTTTCCATAACAAAACTTCTTTCTTTTAAGGTTATAAGAAATTGTTTCACTAGTCTTTCCTCAGGTTAGCTCTTGTTGTCCATAAATGGACTCAAATCATTTCCTCCAACAACAGCTGCCTTGATCAATTGAGGAGAAGGGCATAATTTGCTTTTCTATATGTTCTTAAGCATTTGTTTTGAATGTTTTGCACAGCCCTATTGTTCCAAATCAATGGATGGACCACTGATTTAAAAGGAGGAAGGGGAAAATACTCTCCAGAGAACGCTGGCCACAAATATATCTTAGGGATCTTTATAATGAAATATGGCCCAAAATAAGATAATGTGAAGAATTCTAGTAGCAGCAAATTGAATGCAAGCCATCAATCTCTTCATATGAAATACATACATTTTTACTTCCCACCTCAGTTTATAGAATATATCCAACAGGGAATAAGTCATATGTGTGCAAGAGAAAGAGAATCTGGGGCAGTGGATAAGATTATTCTTATCCATACATTAGACTGTAAGATGAAATGTCTTTCTTACATGCTTTCAAACAAAATAGCTGTCAGAGCAAAATTGTTTAAGAGCTTCTAGCAAAAAGCTCCTTTAACAGGGTATTTTTTTGCTGACAGTTATGATCTTAATTCTCTCTCAGCCTTTCCCACAGCTGTTCCAACAGCATTGTTTTCCCATGTCTAAATACTGAGTTCCACAACAACAAGCCAAGGTTGACACTTGGAACATTTAAATAAAAAATAATCTTGATTCTATCCATGAAATATTATCAAAAGCACAATTACATTCACTCATACTTGGCTCAGTGAACCTTCTCCTAAAGTTGTGGTCTTACACTACCATCTATTACTGTACATACCATACATATTCATAAATAATTCCTTCACTGTTCAGTGAAAATTGTGACCATATTTAAATCATGAAAGAATTAGCACAACCACTTTTGTTTGCCGAACTTCTGCTCTATGAAGAAATTTGATATACAGAATTAGCAGAAGCACTTTGTCAGTATACAATAGATACCATGTCATGTGCAGATGTCTCAAGTCTAGAGTCAAAGAACAAGGATTTTTTTCATGTTTGGTAGTGATATTACCTACCTCCAGTCACATATTTATACAACCAATCACAAATATATCTATGGTTTACAAAAACCAGATATTTTTCATAAACTATTAAATGAATTTATATACTACTTTCCTTTAAAAAGAATGGCTGATTTTAACCTGTGCCAAAAGTCATATGATCAATGTGTGTGTGTGTGTGTATACATACATACACACAACATGTATGTATATATGTTTGTGTGTGTATATATATACATACATACACATACATATAGCTTGGTCATACTCAAAAATGAGTCACACTAAAAAAAATCAGTTGGATTTATTCTGTGTAAATTGTATCCTTGTAAACCAGACCTATACTCATTTATGCAGAAACAAATCCAGTGGAGACTCTTATAGTTATTGTTGAGTAAATATATGTAAGGCTACAGAAAACTCAATATACTATATATTTTTAAATCTCCCACTTTAATATTTTTATCCCTCCCAGAGTTAAAACAAGATCACTGACCTTTATCTCCATGCAAAAGTCAATTATTCTCTTGCAGATGACCTGCAGAAGAGAAATTCATCTTATTCAATCAGGAAAAGTTAATTGAAGTATTTTTCTTAGTGCCAATCATGTAACCTTATTTGCTTTGACATCCTCACTTTTCTACATTGTATTACTTAGGCAGAAAGGAGATGCTTGTTTTAATCAGGCCTATTTTCTCCTGCTTCATATGCACAGGTGGAAAGACATACTACTGACATGAAAATGAGAAATTCAAGGTTCTAAATAAAGGTTGATTGGTGGGATTTTCAGCCACTCAAGTTTCTGGTGCAGAATGCTTCTGAGCTGACTAAGAGTGGCAGTGTTGTGAATTTTTTGAACTAGTTGCTCCCTAAGACCTTAGATAAACCAGAAAAGATTTTTCTCCCTTCTAGTAAAAACTTAGAATCATTGACAATCATTTTGCTTGTACTTTTCCTTGCAGCACGTCCCTAATCTTGCAGTTGTAGATGTGATTTTATGGAGAACATGCAGCTGGGCAGAAATTGGTCCTTTCTTTCTTTTAGGATGTGAACAAATTCTAAAAGGTTGAGGACTGCCAGCAATTTGTTACTGGACAGCATGTCCTGGCAACAGATCAGGTTTTTAAAAGGAATATTTGGGAATACCTCCAGAAATATATCACTGTCCTCCAAAGTCAACTGACCCAGCCTACAGATCAACACCCAGTGCTGTGAAAATTGTCCTTTCATGTCTCTAGATTGGAAAGCCACCTTACAAAATTATTACAACACGAGCTTAGGGAGTTTGGAATAACAAGATTTTTAATTAATTAAAACTCTATTATTGATATTCTTGAAATGCTGGCATGACATTGCAACATGTGATGGCATATTAACAAAGGCTTAATTGTATGTGATAAGTAACCTTCATCCTTTAACTGATAGATTAAATGTGACAAATTGGACAGCAAGAAGGAATATTAATTAAATAACCTGGGGGAAAGGGGAGTTTTGACATCCTGTTCACTAGAGAAAGAATACAACTGTACCTGGTTGGTGGGTTATGTTCCCATGTCAAGCGAGTTCATTTTACAGGCCAAACAAACTGCCTCCAAAACTTGATCTGAAATTAGGGTATTTGGAATACAATGAAAATAAAG
>JANHFJ010005487.1:8058-18859 GCA_032468195.1 Cerberus rynchops
GCACATATATAATTCTTTTAAATTGTTTTTAAATTGTATTTGTATTTTTTATCTGCTGTACACCGCCCCGAGTCCTTCGGGAGATGGGGCGGTATAAAAATCTTGAAATAAAAAATAAATAAATAACTAGTCAGTAAATAGTAATCACGGTTAACATTGGTTCAGTTTTACTATTGTTTTACTATTATTAAATAAAGGGTCATTTTAGTATCTCCTTTATTGTTACAGTTTGTTTAGCAGTTCTGCTGTTCTGTATTAACTTGTTACATAGTTTAATTTGAATTATATTACAAATTATTAAGTGTTTTGCATGATCACGTTTTTCCTTACAAATAAGTCCACATCTTGCAAATTGTGCAAGGGATATGAGAACAACAGCATTCAATTGTACATTCTTATGTAATCATTGCAAATTTAATTCAGTCAATCAGTGGTGCTGTAGTTCAATATATTACTGAGCAAGGTGGGGCAGAATCGGTCTTTCCCTTTCAGTAGTAGAGGTTCATACTGAAGCCAGCCTTCAACAGCAACAGCCCCTTTATCTTCTCTTCTTGGGTCTGAATGAACTACTTGCACCTCAGCCTTTCCAATTTGGCTGGAACGTGTCTCTCCCAATACAGCTAATGGGCAGCAAGCAGAGAAAGCCAGATGTATGCCACAATATCCAAATCTGGTTCCTTTCAGGTATCTTCTCAGTGCCAGATGTAACCCCTTTCTCCAAAGTAGCTTTGCGGTCCAGCCTTAGAGACCTTGCTAAGTTTTGCCAATTAATATTTTTAATGCAACAGAAGAGGGAATATTTGAACACATAAGATAATCTCACTACCTGTAATTGGCTTGTAATCACTTAGTAAGCCAGACAAGCGTTATTTCATTCTTTGACAAAATAATTAAATTAGTGAACCAGCGAAATACTGTGGATATGGTATACTTGGATTTCAGTAAGGCATTTGACAAAGTAGACTACAGCGCAGGCCTGCTTGAAAAATTATTTTAAAATGTGGGTTTGACAGCATCAGTGTCAGATGGATTCATAACCGACAGACAAGCCACACTAAACATGCAGTCCTTAATGGAACTGTACCGATCTGGAAGGAAATAAGCAGTGGGGTTCCCCACAGTTCTGTTTTAGGCCCAGAATGTTTCAACATCATCATAAGCAATTCAGGTGGGATACAGGAGAATTCATCAGATTTGCATATGATACCAAGCTGGCAGCAATAGCCAACATACCAAATATAGGCTCAGGAACCAGATGGATCTTGATAGGCTTGAACACTCGGCCCATGTAACAAAATGAAATTCAATTGTGAGAAAAATAGTTTTATACAGACAAGAAAAAGCAAATTACAGGTAAGTAGACCAGTAGAAAGCATGTCCTAGTGACTATTCTGTATTCCACTAAAAATATGCAATTAAGATGAACACGTTATTTGGTTAATAAGACACATCAAGGGAACTATGATAGAAACGAAGGCCTCCTTCAGAAAGCAGATTCTGACTAGATGAAATAAAAGTGCTGAAGTTAAGCAAACAAGGGATGTAAAAAGAAAAAAGCAGAAACTAGGGTGTGCCTGAGAGCTATTTTGAAAATGTGTGGGATGGAGGCCAAGGAGTAGAATTGAAAATAAAGTCTAACTTCTTGCTAACAACTCAAATAAATGAAGCCGGTCAGGACAGGATCTGTGTAAGAGATCTTCAAGAATCAAAACAGAGAATTGGTTATCGAAACAAGATGAAAGAAAATAAAATCCGGTCCCACAACCCAGAAATAAACTGGGAAAATCTCCAAAGAAACATGTCTAAAAATAATTTTTAACATGGATCAAGGAAGAACTTGTGAGTAATCTGCATTCAGGGTTGGAAAGCTTTATTAAAGGCAAAGTGTTAATGTGAAGAACACTCAAGGTGGCTTCTTAAAAGGTTCACTTATCTTTGAGAGGTGATAAGGTTTATAAGTACTGAGAATCCTCAACTTAAAAACTAGGACAGATGAAAAAGTTAGCCTACCACATTTTTTACTTTTCCACATTGCTTTGACCATGCTTGCATTTTGCACTGACAGTTGATTTGGTGAAGGAGAGTAATGCATTCCAAATAATACTGAAAGAGATACTGAATTTTTATGGAGGAAGCCATAGCCAGGAAAAAAGAGGCAGGAGAAATAAATGGACCAAAATGTGTTCAGAAAGAAAACAACAGCTTTATTTGTAATTTCTGGAGTAAAATTAGAAATGAATACTCTTCTCCCTCCCCCCCCCCAAATTGAAAAGGAGAATCTGCTGGATCCAGAGCCATCTGTGGATTGTGGTGGTGCATGACCACTTGTGTATTGCATGATCACAATGCAAACCCTGCTTTTTATGACAGAGGAATTAAAAAGGCTGTCCAGAGTTTGACAAAGATTTCAATTAAATACATCGACCAGTGTACATGGAAAGAGAAAAAATTCCCTGCTTGAGATTATCCCAAAATAAACTGAAAATAAATTTGCAATAGGGGCTGGGTTTTTTCTCCCAATTACTGTGATCACCCTCTAGAATAGTGTCTACTTTTCCAAGTCCCAGATTTCAAAAACTAGAATGGAAAATAGAAAGCATATAAAAAAGAGGGCCGAAATGATAAGTGTGTTGGGTTGATAGCTACCTCTCTACAACCGTATTTTTCAAACTCTATGACTCTTAAGATGCTTGGACGTCAACTCCCAAAATTCTAGAAACAGCATGACTCACTGGGGAATTTTGAGAATTGAAGTCTACACATCTTAAGAGTTGCTGAGTTTGAAAGACACTACTCTAATAGGAAGTAAGTAAGTTTGAGGCTTTTTACCACAGAAAAGAAGGAAAAAATACGAAGATGCATGAAGGGTTATAAAATTATCCCCAAAAGTCCACATTTAAACTGCTAGTTTAGAAGAAAGGGGTATTTTAAATGGAACATATGCAGTGAATCAAAAACTCAGTGTCAATTGTAGACAGTTCAGCTGAGGTGTCTTTGGAATTCGAAGATTTACCTACAGATAATTGATCTCTACCTGTAAATGGTTTTTCTGTGAATTCTCTATTTCAATAATCCTAAATATCATAACAGAAAAGATTTTTTGCAAGTTTTGGTCTTCCTTAAACTCTGCAAGATACAGGAAAATTTGTTCTGGGAGTATAATGTTCACATTCAAGTTGTTAGCACCAACTATCTCTGGAGATTTCCTTATCCCAAGAGCCAAACGTAGCCTCTATCTAAAATATATTGTACTGGCCACTGTAAATACAATAGAATATATTTAGTTCTCACTTAATGATGCTAACTAGGAACAGAAACTCCACTGTTAAGCAACTCACCCATAAGTTGAAAACCATGTGTCTATACCACTTAGTGTTGCCAGTTATGGCAGTCCCAGTTCCTGCTGTTAAGTGAGGACTGTGGGTTATTAACGAAGGATTTTATGTGACCATAACTTCCTATTTCCTGCTGGCTTCCCCATTGACTTTGGGAAGGCTGTGAATCACAATCCCATTGCAATGGGATGCTGCAGTGGTGAGAAGTGTAAGCTGGTTGCTGAGTGCCTGAAACACAAACGTGGCTGCATCAGACTTCCTGCTGGCTTCCCCATTGATTTTGCTGGTTAGAAACCAACAGGGAAACCTGAAAATTATAATCACATGACAACTTGAAACTGACAGAAGTGTGGGCCGATCACTGAGCTTCTGAAACACAACTATGTGGCTGCAAAGGACTACGATGGTCACAATTTTGAGGATCAGTTGTAACTACCACTCTCAGTGCCATGGTCACTGAATGAGTGATCATAAAACAAGGACTACCTGTATAGCATAGCACCACTGAATTTTATGAAGCATCTCAGTGTAATGAAAGAGCATCAGATATCTTAATCTGAAACCAGATTCAAAACAATTTTAGCTAATGTGACACAATAATTCTTCAGTAGAAACTACTATAAAGATCTTATTGCTTTGGCTGGCAGATCAAATATAGGTCCTTGGAGTGATTCTGAATCAATGAGAAGAATCCATGCCATTTCTGAAGTCACCTTTACACCATCATGGAAACTATTTTTCAAATGAAATTTAGGGATCCTGAGGTCTCTGGAAGAACCACAATCCTAAGCTTTGGTAAATCACAACAGCCATGTCAGGTGAATTCCAGCAGGACATGTGGCATTTAATCTGAACATGTATGAGAACATCTTCCCAGCCTCAGATATTTCTCCAGTCTCGTCTCCTAATTGTGTCATTTCAGCAGCAACAGGCTGTAAGTGATGAGGCATGATGTATAGGAAGGCAGGTGAGAACCTAGAGAAGTATCCAAGGACAACTTATGGATAAATGTTCTGATGTCAATCACCCAAATTTGCAGTTTTGTGGAATGCTTCATCTTAGAAACCTCCTGGAGTTAGAGAGATTAGAAATGTCATTTGTGAAAGAGATTAAGCAGTTGGAGAGATTTCAAACAGCTTTTGAGGTCACAGCTAGCTTAATGTAACAAAGAGAAGTTTCCAACCAGCCTGGCATTTATCTCTGACATGTTCACAACTAAAGAATGACTGCTCAACAACACCCAAAGGGAATATTGCTGATTTAGTCCATGTTCCCAGCATATTTTTTCTAATACATGCTTGTTTCCATCTAATTAGGTCTTTTCGTGAGTCTTAAACCATGGTGCCTTACTGGTTGAATACCTATTGAAGCTTTTCTTGATTTGATTGGTTGATTATTTGGATTTTGTCATCCATTGGCTTTGCTTGATTTTCCTTTGGTGGATTTAGGACTTCTAAAGCTAAGAAGCTGTGAGGTCTTTAAATCAGGGATTTTGCAGAAGAGAAAGTATACAGCTGCTAGAGATGGCAACATCTCTACTTGTGAGTTGACTAAAATGAATGGAAAGAGACAGATAAGGCCAGTGGCTTCACAAGGTAGTGTGTATTTCACCTGAACTTTTGATCAATGTCTACGGAGATTCTTAGTCATCTAAATCATGGTTATTATCCCAAAGGTGCTTTTTCAAGAGGCCAGTGGACTTTGTTTTTTTTTCTTTAAAGACATTTTGCTTCTCATCCAAGAAGGTTCTTCAGCTCTGACTAGATGATGGGGAATGGAAGGATTTATAAAAGAGTCCAGTGGCCTCTTGAAAAAGCACTTTGGGGTAGTTTAACTGTTTGTGCTTCTTCACTGCTTGGATTCACTGGTGCCTATAAATCCATATCAGAACCGGGGTGATATGACAGCAGTGTTCCAATATTTGAGGGGCTGCCACAAAGAAGAGGGGGTCAGCTTATTTCCCAAAGCAGCAGAAAGCAAGCAATGGATGGAAACTAACCAAGGAGAAAAGCAACCTAGAACAACCAACCAGTGGAACAGCTTGCCTTCAAAAATTGTGGCTGCTTTTAAGAAGATACCCATTTGTCCAGAATGGAATAGGGTCTCCTGCTTGGACAAGGCGGTTCAAATAGAAGACCTCCAAGGTCCCAACTCTGATGTTCTATATTCTGCATGTTATGAACATTTTTTACTTTTTCCAATGGGATACTCTTTTTCTTAAATACTCAATATGTTTTCAATGCTCTATTTATCTTCTGGAACAGGTGTTTCATCCGGGGCTCCAGCTGAATTCAAACTTTAAGAGTCCATTATTCTGGGTCCAAAGTTGTTAACATGATTTGTAATCCTTGATGTTTAAGAGATACATTCCTCAGATCTGGAAGAAAGGTGAACGCTCAAAACATCTCCCAGTATCTGATGCAGACAGATTCAACCCTGAGATTGAGAATGATGGTCTCTTTTGAAGTCAGCTGGCTTTTCTTGAAGGGAGAAGTAACTGCAAAGTGCATGCAGTTGTTGAAACAGCCTGGGGAGTAAGAGATGTAAGAAAAATGAGTATTACTAACTGAAATATGAAAGGTGTTTCTAGGACTGCTTCTGCAACACAACCTGGGCATATTGCCAGACTCAACTAAGGTAGCATGAAAAAAAAAAGAAATATATTTGAGTAGAACTACTCAAGAGCATCTGATTTACTGGGATAGGGGTTGCCACAAAGAAAAGGGAGTCAACCTATTTTCCAAAGCACTTCAAGGCAGGACAAGAAGCAACAGATGGAAACTAATCAAGGAGACAAGCAACCTAGAACTAAGGAAAAATTCCCTGTCGTTGAGAAGTGTTAATCAGTGGAACAGCTTCCTTTCAGAAGTTGTAGATGTTCCATCACTGGAGGTTTTTAAGAAGAGATTGGTCAGCCATTTGTCTGAAATGGTGTAGGATCTTCTGCTTGAGCGTGGGATTGGACTAGAAGACCTCCAAGGTTCCTTCCAACTATGTCATTCTGTCATTCAGCTTTAATGGGTAGCGACATAAGGGCAATCTGATCTAGGATTAAAACCTAAATGTCGTATAGTCAGGTCTCGTTAGTACTTCAACTGGAGGCCATCAGAGAAAACCACAGCTGTGGACTAAATGGGATGGAAATAACCCACATGCTGCAATAGATCAATGCCAACGCAAATCACTTCCATATTGTCACCCAGAAAATAAATGTCCGGGTTCCACAGAACATCAGCAACACAATCAGAACTCCAAAAAGACAAAGTTATGGATGAATCCATGTATACACCAGGAAGCAAGCTTAACTTGAAGGTATCTCAGAAGGTTGAAATCTTTAGTTTGACTTTGGCTGATATCAAAAGGCTAAACGGGGTTATAGATAATTTGGACACTTTGATATGACATCATCAAGAAATCCCAGATCTGCAAATTAAACAGGAAAGCTGAAAAAAATATCCTAGGAGGCAATAGCAAACTACCTGTAGGAATTTTGACCTTCTTACTTTTCCCCTGAAAACTAAGCTCAGGCTGAAAAAAGACCATCATTGGTTCTGTGGGTTGTTACTTCTATTTAAACACTGACTACCTTTTTTTAGAAAAAGAGATAGGTACATGGCTTAGGAAATACCAGCTGCTCAGAAGTGAATGTTACAATCCAAGTACTACTGTTAAGGTCTGATGTGTTTTATAAGCCACAATGACATCAGCATGGCGATACGGGAATCCATCAATGCCCTCAATGAAGTGATGTCCATCACACCACTGGGTGTTTTAAGTGCATAAGTTGAGTCATTTGATCCCTGGGTCACCATTTGTCCCATCTATGGATAACAATGCTTTTGTCCATGCTCCAGAAAACATTCTTTAATCCGTCCTTCCTTCTTTCACCCACAGATTGTCCTCTCACTCAAGCAGCACCTAAATGAAGTCATCTTTTTTTCTCCTATGTTCCATTTTCTTGATGCCGGCCATATTTGGTAGCAAGGATTCTTCAGTGTCTTCCCAGTTGACCTTCCAAGCCATTGACCTGGCAGCAAAGAAAATCGGGAGAGCAATTCATAGATTAGTACAGGTGGGAAGCAATCAACGTGGCAACCATTCTTAATTTGGTGTCCTTCAAAGATGCTAGATCAGAGCTGTCAGATTCCTGGCCCATGGGCCAGATGCATCATGTGCTGACCACGTCCACCACCCCCAGTTTAGCAAAAGTTGTGATACATCATGTGACGAAGATGTGATGATGTGAGTCTGAATCCCCTGTGCTAGACGGTGGCCACAATGGCCTGCCTGATAGTATGATGGAAAGTGCAGTTTAAGACACCCAGAGAATGAAAGATTGAAGAAGGCTGCAGTAGAGATGACCTGATGGATTTGTTTCAGGACTAGAGTCCCACATAGATAATGGTTTATGTTACCGTGATTTAGAAAATCATCATTGGCAGGGTTTTTGCTAAGTCCAAATCATAAGGTGCAGAAAGCCAGTACGTAATATAAAATACCATTCAAAAAAAAATGTTACCAACTTTATATATTTATTAAATTTATATACTGCCCATCTCCCTGCTAAGGTAGCTCTGGGCATCTTAAAGAAACGTCAGGTTCTGTAAGAGGTTTTGCATAGCCTTCACAGGTGAAAACAGCAACAATCCCTTACAAATGTCAAGGACTTTGAAACAGAAGGTGATGTATATAACCCAGATCTCCCCACCCAGGTACCTGTTTCCGAAGAGAAAAGATAGTTTGTTCAAGTTCCTTCACTAAAGATCTGAGGTCTTCTTCTGGGTTCAGTGGTGATTCCTCCAGCCTAACAAGAAGTGAATAAAAGAAAGACTAGTTAGTCCTTTGCTAGAGTGCATGGGTGCACTCTTTTGCTTCGGAACTGCTGCGAGAGAGCTCTTAACTGACCCCTTGTGTTGCAATGTAGGGCAAGGAGAAGAATTTTAACTTTTGGAAAACTCTGAAATGCCTATATTTGCCATGTTAGCTTTCTTCATTTTCCCTGCATGTAAAAGATGCTAAATGGGTTTTATATAAAATCATATGTTCACTTCTCTTCCCAAAAACGTAATCTTAGGTCAACAACACCCCTTGACATTTTTTTGTTGGACAAAACGCATAAGAAACCGCCACAAATTTGATATCTGAAAGGACTGCATCTAAACATCAACGGAGGAACATTGATGTTCTCCAGGTCATTCTCTTAAGATACTAGTGTGGCCACTGTAGGAATACTTTTATATCCATTTCTGGTCACCATAATGCAAAAAAACCGGTGTTGAGACTTTAGAAAATGTGCAGAGAAGACAGACAAAAATGATAAAGGCTTTGGGAGGGCAGGACACGAATTAACCGATGGAAGATCATTATGAGAGATCCAACTTAGAACTCGGGAGACATTTCCTGGCAGTGAAAACAATCAATCTGGAACAGCTTGTCTCCAGAAGTTGTGGGTGCTCCATCCCTGGAGGTTTTGAAGAACAGACTGGACCGCCATTTGTCCACATTGGTACAGGGTTTCCTGCTTGAGCAGGGGGTTGGACTAGAAGACCTCCAAGGTTCCTTCCAATCCTATTCTGTGTTCTTTGCAATCCTTGAAAAGAAATGCCTCAAAAATACCATTCTCTGGGAGACAATTGAATTTAAATTTATCAGGAAATTCAGCTCCATGTGTCTCAAAGAATGAAATTTCTTACCACGCATGTATCAACTCGCATTTTTATGCAAGGACTGTATCACGCTACCTACGTTGAAGGTCACTAGAGGTGAATTCTCACTTCTTCTTTTATCATTCCCTTTCTCCACCTTTCAATAACAACTTTTTGAATGGGTGTGTCTGTGGTTCACACACAACCAGACACGGAGAGCCCCACAGATTTTCTTTAGGATTATACTCCAGGAATGCTCTTCGTAAGGCAATGGGGATGAAGTGGGTGGAAGATGAAGGAGTAGGAAGAGTTGGTTATCAATCAATTTTTTATTACAGTGACAGACTGGTGATTATGAATAGACTCCTGAGAACGAGCATAAATGACCAACATCATCCAGAAACAGCTGCTGAGTTGATGGAAATCAGACCTAAAATCCTAAATTCTTTTTCTCCTACTGCAATCAGTTTTAGTTTAAAATTAAACTAAAAATAGTTTAAAACAGAATATTTCTAACTCAGGGATGAGTTACAAACCAGGAACTGAATTGCACTCAAAAACCATATATCTATAGCTCAGGGTTCAACTGATCTCTCAGCTTCGTTGTTCCATACAGACATTTCAATAGCCAACTAGGCAACCTCATACACATTTTACTGCATTTCGTACCATGTATGACTGAGCATGCGATGAATAAAATTTGATTTGATTTGATCATCAGTGCTAGAAGAGTCTGCAACAGGTATTACATAGGAAAGACAGGCAGGAGACTAACAGGGTACATCCATGAACATCAACTGACAGTCCAAAAATGTGATGGAAGCTGAAAAAGGAAACTAAAAGACCAAAATAACCTCCTTGCCAATAATCAACACCCAGATAAGCAGAGATTAACACCAAGATAGACCAACAAACAAGCAATAAATAGTACCACAAAAAAAACCAACTGCCAGCACAAACAATCAAACAGTAAACAGTCTAATCAAGGAACCACCAAGACAAAAACAGTATTCCCATCAACACTGACAAGGCAAGTATATATACAGGAAGTAAACCCCACCCCTTTCTAGCACTGATGATGTTACGTAGTTGGGTCATGAAAGAAACTCAGAGAGCACCAAGGACTTCAACTCATATAGTTATATGTAGTGCTCAACTTACAACAGTTGTTTTACTGACCGATCAAAGTTACAACGGCACTGAAAAATGTGACTTATGACCATTTTTCACTGTTACACAACCATTGCAGTATCCCCATGGTCAAAATTCAGATGCTAGTCAAGTGGTTCTTATTTATGACTATTGCCGTGTCCCAAGGTCATGGGATCGCCTTTTGCGACCTGACAAGAAAAATCAATGCGGAATCCAGATTCTTGTAACAGCTGTGTGACCAATTTAATAAGCGCGATGATTCACTTAACAACTCTGGTACGAAAAGTCGTAAAATGGGGCAAAACTCACTTAACAAATGTTTCACTTTGGGCTCAATTGTGGTCGTAATTGTGTTCTCTTTTAATGGGTACAATTCCATTCCTGGTTTTTTTTCTTATGAAGTCCATGACTTGGCTACCATATATCCTCAGATCTTTCTTCTCCACGTAGAAGCTGGCCATCGTTTCCATCCTCTGGATGAAAATATATGAATTGTTTCCCACTTTTAAGAGAATCAGGGGCAGGGCCCCAGAAACAGTGGATTCTGGCAACAGATTATTCTTTGTGTAACAATCTCTGACCTCTGTATCCCCCAGGCTAATTGGGGAATAAAATGTCTGCAAGAAAACAACCAAACTCAGCACCAAGGAGGACCTCACAGTCCTCCCT
>JANHFJ010005488.1:8344-24179 GCA_032468195.1 Cerberus rynchops
GCACTTTTTAATGATATCTGGCAGGAGCAGGATGGGGTTTCTGCATCCATTCTCACTCTACTTCACCTCTCAGAAGCTTTCAGTATAATTGATCATGGTATCCTTCTGGATGACTTCAGGGGTTAGGAGTGGGGGAGGGGCTCTGTCTTGTCCTTGTTAACTTCTTTCCTCTGTGTTTCAGTTACTGTTGATAACAAGCAAGAGATCTGCTCCCCACCCCTACTCTGCAAGGTCCCACAGGGTTTGGTACTTTTGTTTAACATCCACATCATTTGCCACCATGGGTTGAAATATCTTCAGTATGCTGATGTAACACAGCTACATGTCTCAGTGCATGGCAAATTGGTGATGCCATGACTTCCTTCTCACAACGTTTGGAAGCTGCTAAGGGCTGGATGGGGAGCAACTGGCAAAACAGAATAGCTCTGAATTGGGGATTTTTGGCCCATGGAGAATTGCCATCTCTGGACTTCTATGGGATGGCACTACACCAGACAGCACCAGTATATAATATGGGGGATCTCTGGACTCCTGCTGAAAGAGAAGGTGGCATCATGGCCAGGAGCACCTTTGTGCAGCTGGAGGTTGTGTACCAGTTATGCCCTTTCCTGGGCCAACAATCCCTACTCACAGTCGCTCACATACTAAGTACTTAACATCTTGACTACTTCAACACATTCTACTTGGGGTGCTGTTAAAAAGTATCCAGAAGATTGAATTGGTTCAAATTGTGGTGTCTCACATGGTTCTGTGCTGGCCTAGATGTGCAATGTATCCTCTCTCCTGCAGGAGCTGCATTGATTGCTGATTTGCTTTTGGATACAATTCAAAGTGCTGGTGGTCACCCTCAAAACCCTACATGGCTTAGGACCAGGTTATTTGAAAGACTTTTTCCTGGTCACAGCTGTCTTATTACTCCACAGCAGGGAGTGTTACAAGTACTTCTTCTGAGAAGGTCCATTTACCAGGACAAAAAAGAAGGGCCTTCTCTATGGTGATTCCCTTCCTGTGGAACATCATTTTAGCCCCCATTTTGACACTCTTTTGTAATATGCTTAAGGCCTAGGGCCATAGAGTGGGATGGAACCCATCAAATGACTCATTTGACTGTTTATCACAGGAGGATGAGGCAGGGGGTTATTAGCTTTTATTGTTTTTATATTGGCTTTTTAACTTCGTAAGCCACCCTGAATCATTGAGAGTGAGTTTGGTGAACATATACATTTTCTTAAACAAATAAAACAGATAAAAACAAATTTATGGGTTACGTGGCTATACCAGCTTCTCTCATCAAGTTAAATCTTCTGACCAACTTTTAGAGTAAGTGATGACACATATGACTTGAATGCATAGCTGTAACAAAATGTACTGACTTTAAATGATCAGAAACTGTTAAATAAACCTATTTTTCTGCCTCACTTTAAAAAGGAATTGGGAAGAAATGTTAAAACATTAAAACATCCTTCTCTTGATATATTCACAAAATATTTGGGACATAGCCACTCTGTTAAAAGAAAAACAAAGAAAGAAGAAAAAGTAGCCATACATGCTAACTTTCTCAAGCGTTGTTGCAACCTTGTGTGTGTACAAAAAATGTACATGTATCATCAGATGGCAAGAATTGGGATATATTCAGGGGTATATTCTAAGAAATAATGTAGGCAACACTAGTGAAAAGTCTAAAGCAAAAAAGTAAAGAAAATATGGCTAATTAAAGAATTGAATATGTATCGGATTCGGATTAAGCATAAATCTAAAAAAAGCAATAGTAATTTCAACAGACTTTTTAGAACCTGGGAGCAAAGCAGGAGTAGACCACTTTGGTTCTTGTTTGAATCTTTTTGAACATTCAAAAAGCTTCAGCCCCGATTTGTAGTTCTACAATTTCAAACCATTACAGTCTCTCCTTTATTCTTGGATTCCATTGACAATATCAGCAGCACTTAAATTAGCCTGGATAACAGCGATTCTCTCTCTCTCTCTCTCTCTCTCTCACACACACACACACACACACACACACACACACACACACACACACACCATCACTAGTCTTAAACAGCTGCAAGTCATCCATAGTTTACCACTGTGGTAATACTATATCGCATAATTTTTTTTCCCTTATTTGGAAAACATCAAGTAGCAGTCTTGAAGTGTGCAAAATATGTTACACTTTGTCACCCTTAACCTTGGAAATGAAGTCAGATGACAGCAGTGGGTGTGATCCGAGAACACCATTCTGCATTTTGCTCCCTATAGGACTGTTTTCACCACTGCACATTTTCATCTCTTGCAAAGCACCCAAGGATGGGCATTTGAGATCATCAGTAGCTAAGCTCATCTTAAAGGAGGCTTCATGTCATGTTTGAACATATGCTTGAGGCAGATGCAGAGGCTGTCACTGTATTGCTGGATTTGCGCTATAATGCAAGGTCACCCAATTGGTATTGTTGAGAAGGCTACCTCTTTACCTGTGCCCATTTTGTGCCAGGCTGCAGCAGTCTGAAAGAAAATGACAGGACCATCGCTCTGTGTTACAAGTGATTGACTTTCTTTACTCTTTGGTAATTCATTTTTTAAAATCACTTTATTAAACATGTTACAACAGAATGGGATGTAGAAATAGGAGCACCAAAAGCAGTCCAGGGACAACCTTTGTTTCAGACTAATCGGCTTTACAGTAGTGCCAAGATTGGCAACTTCTGCAGCTCCCTTCATCCACTCACACATTGATTTTAAAAGATTTTAACTAAAAAATTCCTGTGTATTTTAGATGATAACTGACTATCTATTATAGATTTGATCATAAAATTTTTGGTTGCTTGCACTTTTGGCAATTTACTCCATCCCACCACCACCACCACCACCCCAAAAAAACCTATGATAAACATTGAGGCAAATTTGATTGAATGAGTCTTGCTTCAGAAAGAAAGGCAATCCATTGGCTTTTTTCTGAAGTTTCAACTAATGGCTGAAACATATAGTTACCAGAACCTGTGTTGCAAAAAATCTAGATGGCTATCAGAAAACAGCAAAATTTATGTTTATATTTTTTCTCCCCTGCCAACTAATGGGCATCCAAATTTTAGCAGGTGAGGATTTTCTGAAAGTTCTAGAAAACCAAGTGCAGGTTTTAAAAACACTGTTGCAAGAAAAGCTTCTGTTCTATGCATTTTTGCTGACTGCCCACTGAACACAGGAAGTGCTCATATAGCAATATAAGGATTCTGCTGTATTCTTCTGAAGTCTTGGGTATATTTTGAATGTTAAGAGTGTGTCATTGCCACTCTCACAAAATGACAGTCACAGTGACATAGCCAGTCACAAAACATTCCAGGCAGAAGTCTAACAAAACAGAAGATAAAGTGATTTGGTCAAGAGGCTGCTTGTAAGGCATGTAAGAAATGTTGATATATTCTCTCCCAGGGAGAACAAAAAAACCATTTTACAGAATGCAAAGTTGGTGGTCAGAAATCTATTTATTCAAAGTTTCCCCATGCACATCAAAAGATGCAAGTGAAATTACACAAGTGAAGAGCAATCACATTACATTTTTACAATATTCAAAATGCCTGCTTTATCTTCCACCATCCTTTTTTTTTTTTTTTTTTTGCCAAGAATGTCTCTTCAAGTCTATCAGATTTCTCTGCACTATTCCAATTTCTTTTCACTTTCTAGACATCTGGGCATGTTTTAGAACCAAACCTTGAACTGCAGACACTCACCATTTTTCTGTTCAAAAATTATTGGAAACAATGGTGCTGCAATTTCATGCCTCTCTGTGCAGCATCCCAGACTCCCATTTCTTTTTAAAGTTTTTCATCAAAAATATTTCAAAGAAAATTAAGGGACCAGAGACCCTGGCAAGTACCCTAAAAGAAACCTACATAACAACAGAAGTCCTTAAGGGTCATATTAGAGATCTTCATTATATAAGCAGGGCATTGTCTAATCACAAAAGCAGATGTATCTATTCACATACTAGAATTTTTGTGTACAACATGGTATTGCCCATATTAATCCAATAGCCTGGGCATTTTTAGATCAAACTTCTTTTGTACAAAAATTGTGTTACCTTAATCACAAAAATACTTCTGAGATTTTGTACTTAAGTATTCATGACCAGAATTTTTTTATACATATTCAATATCAAAACCTCAGTTGTGAACATTGACAAGGAACATTTAAAGGAAGTTTAGTAAAAAAAAAAAAAAAGTCTGCAATGCTGTTAGAAATACAGATAGATTTTAATAATCAAGTAAATGGGATCCTCAGTATTCAGAGTGCCCTGACATATTTTAAAAAAGAAGATGGGAAGTTTGAAGTCAATATTTTTGAAGATTGATACAGATATTTCTGCTAGATGTTGTATTAAAGGGGTAATTGGAAATACACAGATTTATGTTAAAGCAATACTATGCAATATAAGACACCTGTAAAAAAAGATAATTAAAAAAACCTCCAAGAAAACATTACAAACAGGAATATCTCCCCTTTCTGCCCATATTGAATTGATACTGCGAACAACATTTCTAGATCATTAGATTTCTAATTTCTCATTCTCAATTCATTGAAGTACCAAGACTTTCATTTCTTTGTAGGCATTTATATTTAAAGCTTCAAAAAGTACTAAAGGAGTCAGGAATCCTGCTGGCTGTAGTGTAACATATAATTTGCAGAAATGGCTATCCACAAAACTTTAGGCATGCACTTAAAAAGCAGCCAAACTTTCATTTGGCAGAAATCTATTTTGCATCCTGGCAGGTTTAAGCATATTTTCTTAGTGCCATTGAAACACCAGACAATCAGTTCAAGTGAATCCGATATCTAGGCATTCTTCTCATGTTACGGAAGGAAATTAAATCAGACAGGTTGCTGACATTAATCTGCACTGTATTGAGGCCAAGATTTCTGCTGCGATTGAATGGTAAGTCTCGGGTGAGAAAGAGTTGGTATAGAGATGAATCTAACCTGTAGAGCAGATGCAATATAATCATACCTTTGCCTTTTTCAAGAGATGCATGCTGATCCAACCTGACTCAAACCTCAATAACGGGTTCGAAAAAAATGATTCTGGCTATGTAGTCTGTTACATGACACATCACCTACACAAGCGAAATTAATTTGTTTTGGTTCAATTTTTGGCTCAATGTATTCTACACCGTGTTTTCTACATAAAATATTCAAGGACACTTTATATATTCCTATATATTTGATCTGATCCAATGTGCCAGGGTCAAATTACCCTTCTCATTATGGGGAAGTGAGGGACTATGACATTTATTGAAATCGTTGGTTACAGATAAAGGGAGTTGTAATCCATCTGAGTGGCTGTAGTTTGAGAGTTGCACTAAAATATGTGTCTTTATCTCTCTAGAAATAAGAGTAATATTATTTCAGTGAAGGTATCACAAACTGGTTGATGGTAGTGGGGTCTTCTTGGAAAGCACCCTTGGTGTTCTGCAGACAGCAGAGATCATCTTTTTCTATTTGATTTTACTCTGGCACTAATCCAGTGCCAATCCTCACTATGACAAGAAATGTAATGGCAGGCCCAGAGTCAGCCAGTGAACTTCCATAGCTAAAGTTGAAGCTGGTTTCCACAGATCCAGTTGACCATCTTGTCCAATATGTTGTTGAGAAGAGTAAACAGTGTGTGGATGTATGGGTAAAAGGACTAACAAAAATTGAACCAAAACAAATTGTTTTGAAACCTTTGTTACTGAAGTTTGAATTAGGTTGGATCAACATGTATCTTTTGAAAATGGCAAAGTTATGGATTATCTTGTGTCTGCTATACAGATTGGCATCTCTATACCAACTTTAGCAATTGTAGCTAGACCTGGTATTTCTACTGCCACCAGGAAGGGTTACTCTATTATCATGATCATTGTCAAAGTATAGCATAATTTCTAATATATATGAAGTTCCCTACCCAAACATGTATCAAGTCATGGTTTTTTGTAGGAGCACTTAAGCGCTTTAAGTCGTTGTACATGCTACAGAAATATTTGCTTGTTTATATTAGATTTCCTTTGTAAAGAAATTAAAGCAGGTGCCTCCGCACAGAGGAGACCAAATCCCTCCATTTCAGTTGCTTTAATTCTGGGGTTAACTTTTTAAAACAGGGAAGGAGACCTCATTCCACCCGGTCTTTCCTTCCTTCCTTTAGTTTTGTTGATTCCTTTCTTTTAAGCACCGATTCTGAAAAATATTTCTTCTTCGCTCGGTTCTGGTGAGATCTGATGTAGCTGGAAGAAAGACTGAGTCCGCAGCTAGGCAGGCTGGAGCCAAAGATGAGCGCAACAGATCTGAGAAAACGTAGCCCGCTTCCTCAGATCCGCAACAAAAGAGAAAAATAAAACGCCAACTGCGAGATCAGCGAGAAAGGGCCAACAAGAAAAATGGGCAAGAAAAATACAATGCTATATACATACTTTAACATTTCAATCCCTCAGCCTCAATCTTTTCCATCTTTAATTTCAATGTATTTTTTAAATTAAAACAACAACTACAACAAAAGCAACATTTTCTGCATCGACCCTTCGTCTAACAAAACTAGTAGAAAGTTTTGACCAACTTAAAAAGCTCGCTCTCGGTTGCGGGCCTCGCGGCGCCTCGTCTTTCGGCCTGCACCCGCAGCAGCTTCGATTCAGTCGGCTGGCGGCGCTGTTTCTCCACTCCCGAAGTCGGCGCGCTTGGCTGTGCTCTCAGGCGCTTCAGCACCTTAGCAGGCTGCCAGATCCGCGCGAGCACCGAAGTCGGCTTTGGAAATCATCGCGCAGTCCCCCACCCCCTTTCTGTCCACCCCGTCCAACCAACTGTGAGTCGTAAGGTGCCTTCTTGATTCCCAAAGAATTCTTCGCACCCACGCTCACCAAAGGGAGCCAAGTCTCCAAGACACTCAGCTCACAGACAGAGGACCAAAAAGTGAAGCAGGATGGATAATTATTTTAAAACAGGTGGCCACATAAAACACTAGAAAACGCCGAAGGGGGTGCTGGTATCGAATTCTCGGTCAAAGGGAGGTCGCCTTCGGATACTTTCACCAAAAACTGCTTCCGTATTTCTCGCGTAAACTTGCCTCCGGACATGGGCTTTCCCAGCCAGAGCTCAAGCAATTTTCTCTGTTTTTTCAAGCCATTATTCCCCATTGAGGCTCAGAGCAAAGGAAGGGATAGTCACTTGGACAGGAGGCCTCACATTCCCTCCTCAAGTGATGAAGAATTGAGGCGGCCTTTTAACCCGGGATATGTAATTGCTCTAGACTGAGCAGAAGTAAAATAGGGGGGAGGGGAGAGATTTTCCAGGAAACGGTGCTTCCATCCCAGCTCCAGGAACAAGTGTCCCCCAATTGCTTCGCAAGGGACTCAAAGCATCGTCTCAGGCTTTGTCCCAGGAGAGAGAAAAGCGACACACAGATACAGATCCCCTCGTGTTTTGTGGACTGCGCGACTGACCCGAGTCCCCTCGAGTTTCCCTGCATTTAACTGAAACCTAAATCATTTTACCCTCGCAGGTTCGGGTAGGAATTCCTGTGTTATCTCCGAATTGAAATATTGCGAGTATAAATGTTCTACAGAGTGCTAATTGAATTTACTAGCCAGTAAGTCACAATAAATCTTGTGGGTGGGGAGATTTCTACCTCCTTCCCTCCGGCACTTCGAAAGTTGCAATCTTTAAAGACCCCAATGGGGATAATAGTGCCTGGAAGTCAGTCTGGCGTTTTCCTCAAGAGAATTGCTGCAAGGGTATTTTGGGACGGCAGCCCAGCGACCCAGTCTGGATATGCCACTGAATTCCTGGTGCTCTGTTTATTTCCAACGAAATAAACAGAGGTTCGGAAGAAGCTCTTTCAAGGAAAAAAAGCAATTCTTCGAAAGCAAAACCCCAGGATAGTTAGGATCATGACGCAGCCAAGGGATAAACTATTTCAAGATTTCGTTGAGTGGCCCTGGAGCGCACTTTTCTTTCAGATCAATAATAGGTGCCAGCGCCGAATTTAGAATGCACATTAATACAAATTAGCCTCAAACTCTTGCTTTTCCTGACACCTATGGAAGGAACTTTCTGTCCAGCATCAAATCACTATTATAACTCTGTGTAAATTAAAACCATCACCTCTCCAAACAGTTCAAAGTAATACCCTTTCCTTTTTTTTCTCCCGCTTTATCCTTGGACAAGCCTTTGAAGTAAGTTCGACTACAGAATAGCGATTGACCCCAAATCTCCGCCTATCTTTCCCAGCTGAGCAGGGATTTGAACTCTGTCGTGATCGACCCTGCAGCTGAGATTTCAAATCGCGTTCAACCTTAAACCAAGATTAACAAAACATAACGCTGTGTCTGCAGAAATATGCGCTAGCCAAAGGAATCGTTTTATATTTCCACGAGATGGCTTGGTACATGTAGACCTCGATGGTGGCTGACTGGGTTCCCACAACGCAAACGGCCCAGTCCTATTAGGTCTAAAAAGGAAGGAAATAAAGCATTTCTTCGAAAGTCGTACAAGACTTTTTCAGTCCACAAGAGGAAGGAAAAACTGGCTTGTACTAAAGTTTGCCTTTAAATCTCAGAGACTCAGAAATGAAACTGCCCCCAACCAAGAGTAAGAAAAATCTTAAACCACGGGTTCCCGAATCATGGCAGTAAGGCACCTGTGATTGATGATTCCATACCTTAATTTAAGCCCTCCTTATCTTTTGTTTCAGAGAGGCACTTTCTCATACAGTATATTTATTATCCCTTCCAAAGCCCTGAATTAGATGCCAGCTGAGTTAGAGCCCGATCTTAAATGCGTTTACTTCGAGTTGAAGGTAATTACACAGGTTTACAAGGCTGCGATCCTAATAGAGTCTTATTTGGACATGATTCAATGGAGCGCACTTTTAAAAGGATTTAGGGTCCTTCTTTCAAAATTTGTCCACATAAGACTGCATATTAGAACTGCAGCAATGCTTAGCTCCACCATAGTCAGTCAGTGGGGTCACATCCTACCACTTCAACGAGGGGGTTAGGCATGGCCTGTGGCAGAAGGCGTCAAACGTATATTCCCCAGGGGTTATGTAGCTGAGCAAAGGAACAGAGAAAACTGGATGCAAGACTCTTCCCTCTCTTTTTTTCTATTAAACTCAAATAAATCTACTTTGGTTAGTCCTGCTCCAACTGGAAACACCTAAGTGGACAGTGAGCTAGCGCGATCCTAAGGTATTGGTTCTGCTCCCACCCCACTTCCTCATTGACTTAAACTCGGGGCAGGACACCCAAGGCAGCTTTGCAGAAGATCTATTTACAAAGTCAAAGAGCAAATAGCTAAGGCGGACTTCCTCCGCCTCCTCGCCCGCCCGCTGCCTCCCTCCTACAGCCAGGCTGAGTTTTCTCTAGCAGGGAGAGATTTCGGCTGAAAGCATCCGTGAACCTACAGAAAGCGGCTCCCCCCGCCTTTTCTTCCCCCACTAAGGTCGAGACCTCCCTCACCTCCGCGATTCCCACTCAGTAGCGCAGAAGAGGCCACGCACACTCAGGGCATCAAGCCAAAAGCAGCTTCAGCTTTCAACTGGGGCGGGAATCTGGAATCACCTCGGGGCCCTCCTGTGAGGTAGCCAAATCCATCCCCTCCCCCAGCCTCGAAACCCACCTTGCAAGGCAGGGGGGAGAGATCAGCGCTGTCCCGCCTGCCGGACCTCCAACTCTTCTCTTTCCTCTCTCTGAGTTCCGGCCTTTGCCAAAACGAAAAAGTGGCCTCCTTTTTGTTTGCTTGATGGAGACTGGGGAAGAACTGCAAAGCGTGCCTTGCAAAGACCTCAAAATCCGGGAGAAAACAACAACAGCAACTATACAGCTGATACATTTTTACAGTTGTGGTTATTTCGCAACTGATAGCTCCCCGGCAAGACTAGGGCTCTCGTTTTGCTGGTTATTTTTCCCATCATTATATTCAGCCTAGCCTGACTTTCGCTTTTGCCTCCCAGTTGGAAAGGGACTGGCCAAACCGCAAAGTGCCACCTCTCCAGATTGCACCACGCAGATGAACGAAATCAAAGGGAACAATCTGGCGTCAGAATCCCACACCCCAAGCTCAAATTTGCATTCCCACCCCACCCTCAGGCATCTGTTCGTTCCTGGAAGAAGTGGCAACGGGATTCGGACAAAAAAAAATCCACCGACTGCCGATTTTGTAACCTATTCTTTTCATTTCAACCAAACAGCATTTCCTTTTTAGGGTGACGAACAGCCAGGGATCAGAATAATCAACAACTTTCAAACTTCAGGCTTGGGTCTATTGAGGAACGACTACCTATTCCTGCTCAATAATTAAGTTGGTTCTTTTCAACCTTAAGCTATTTTTTTCCCCAAATCTCTGATCTGCATGACCCGAAAAGTAGCTTCAAGGAATGTGTTTGTTCTTATCCTGCTGGCATTAAGGATCAATAACAGAGGGTCAAGGTACTTAGTAGTTCAATCGTCATAGGAGAATACCAGTTTTGTATCTCATTCACTCATTGTCTGTAAGAAGTAAGTTATAAGTCAGGCAACTTGTAAAATAATAAAAATGAGCACTCCATGCACACAGCGAGCCAATCACTGAATAATATTCCCAAAATTTAAGTGTTCCGATTGATCTCCTGAGAATCATTAACAAACTAATATTTGAATGTGAAAGTGTTTGGTATCAATATTCACACAAGCAACAAATGGGGGGAAGCAGTGTCTGTTGCTAAAGCTTCTTACCTCAAAGCAAATCCAGCTGTGTTTAATAGAGGTCCTTTCCCGAGCATACATTACTATTACTTTTAGAAAGACTTGCCCAGGAAGACTGCGCAAAGGTGCAGTCTAATATATTATTTTCAAAAGGGATCCCAGTCCCAGAAAAACAAATTGCAATGTCTTGATGATACCCCATTATTATCCTGAGAAATAAATTAACTAACCCTAACAACAAATATTTTATGTGCTGTTTATTAATTCCATTTAAAATCTTACAGATAAAAGTCAATTACATTTCATGCATTTAAAATGCAATTTTAAAATATTCCAGCGAAAGGCTTTTTCTTTCTTCCTTTGTTTCTTTCATTCTTTTCATTTCAATGTGAAATATCCAAACTTATTTCAACATTACAATGAGACAATTTGTTTGCAGAGTTTGCAAACTTGCAGATTACAATCCTATCCATATTTAGATCTACTGAAGACAGTAGGATTCCCAAGAAAACATACATAGGATTGTGTTGTTTAGGTACCAGCAGGAGTGTGTTATTAACATTCACCATATTTATTTTCAGGAAAAGCACAGGCCATTATTTGTCTGCATCATTTGGACAATTTATTTAATATATGGGTCTAGATAAGCCCACTGTGTGAAATGTAGGAGAATTCTCACTTAAACTATACCTGAACTGTCAGAAAATGCAAAAAAGTACATGCTCCGTTAAATGAAATGGCATTCAACATTTATCCAATCTTTGTTTAATTACAGTCTTATGCCTAACTAAATTAATATTCAAGCAAAACTATATTCTGAAGTGCAATTTGCTCTACACTTCAAAGGACTTTTTTTTAAAAAAATGCAGTTTATTAAGACTGCAACAACAATGATTTAATATTTTGTGACAAAAAAGGAAAATGTTTTTTTAAAGAAAGCTCAAGTGTACTTTGATATATTTTCAAATATTTACTGGAAGTAATATACAAGAAAAATACTATACAAAATCGTCCCCTGGACAACTGCGCCTCACACCAATACAGTGGTGGAATTATATTAAATTGTTAACTATTTTACAACGATTTCTGTTGTACAAGTCATTAGATTTTTGAACTATTTACTAATATTTGTCTTTATCCCCTTTTGTTTTTGTTTGGTTGGCTGGGTTGGGTATTTTTTTATTTTTTTTATTTTTTGCAAATTACAGACTTGCAGAAAAGCCAGGTTGCTTTCATATTTCTTACTGTCATTAAAATTATGCTATAAATTATAATAAATTATATCCTTGGTATTTGCAAAGCATCATATGAGATTCTGGGCTCTAGAAATCAAGTAGAGGTACTGGTACTTTTTTTCTTTTAGAATGGGGAAGAAACTTATCCAGACTGAAGTAATTTAATTACATTATTTTTTTCTAACTTCTAAAAGAATAATAGGGGAGATTGGAAGTCCCTTATACTTCCAATAACTAATGGGTATTAACCAGTCAAATAACTATTTTGAGTCTTATTGATGTCACTGAGAAAGAAAAAAAATGGAAATTGTTTTTAACATCTCATTGAAATCAATGGGACTGACTTTAACTGGGTCATAACTTTCAACAACAATTATAAAGTTTATATAATTAAAGTGGTTGAACTGCACCAATTGATTACACTTTTTCCAGGAAGTATTTTGAAGAGTCAATTTTACCATGAATTAAGCAATGCTTGATTACAGCAGAAAATGTGAATTAATAGCCCAATTCAAAACTCTTAAAACTAGTTGGACTTACAGAGATATAAACTAACTGACCAGAAAGGGTGCAGCCCAACTTTATGAATATTAGCCAAAAATAAATATATTTATATTGAATGGAATTTATCTCTAGGAAAGCATGCAAAAGATAGTATTTTAAGGCAATTTACTATGCAATCTTAGAGATACTCAGAAAGGATTCTCACAGTCTGTTTAATTTTGGAACTTTAATTCAGTTTGCCTTAATTCTGAGTAAATGGGTTTGAAGGGTAATTTTTAAAAAATTGTCTATGAAAACAATTTTGGACAAGTCTATGAAACCCAGCCTTACTAATTTCTGAGTGGAGGCCATCCATACAGTGGATGGCTATATGCAGAATTGGTTAAAACAAGGGATTTTTCTTTAATGGTTGTTAAATCTGTTTTTTGTTTTTCTCAAGTCAATGGTATCTTAAAGCATCCATTTACTTGAAAGTTCCTGATTTGTTCTTGTTAGACCTTTTTTTAAAAAAAAAAACCCGAAATAAAAGATAACCTCCAACTAAGACGAGAATCTTAGTTATTTTGAGCCACTCGCTGAAGCACAGAATACTTGGAAGTGCTGGACAGAAAAGATACCCGAAAGAAAAGCCTAGCCCAGCTTATTTTGTAATATCTAACAAGGCGGGATCCTCTTTGACAGAACTGAACTGCAAATGGGGCGGTCGGCGATCACGCCTACATTCACACTCTCACTTCCACACACGCACACTTTTTAGCTTTACCCACGTCCTCCAGAATAATCCTATTAGTTGCAGTATTCCAGAGAATGCGAATGAGTGTTGCAGTTTCGGAGCAAAACTGAATAGAAATTTAACTTTTGGAGCAATTCTTTGAAATAATAATATTAATAAAAAGCATCTCACAATATTCAAAGTGCTTTCAGCGGGAGGTCTTGGGCTCTTCTCCCTCTCCCATTTCCTACTCCCCCCGGGAAGCCGCCTCTGCTTCTGAGAGAGGCTCTGGTCCTTGCCGAGAGCACGATCCCCGCCCTCCCGCTGCTTGGAGCGCCCCAAACCTCTTCTCCCTCCGGCGCGGGTGTCTCTGCAGCAGCCGCTCTGCAACCGAAATCCCTTTTCTGGGCAGGGATCTGGCTGCGAGTCCGCGTTGGCTGGAGCGCGTTACTTCGACGTCCAGATCACTTTTGGCCCCGCGGGCGGGAGGCTACGAAATGGGAGGGATGAAAGCGTGCTGGATCCGAACAAGAAAGGGAGAAAGAGAGACAGAGGACGAAGAGGGGGAGGACAGAGGCGAGAGCCGGGAAGAGCAAAGCCAGGTCCTCCTCCCGCCTGGCCTCCGCCGGCGCGCTCAGGGCGGATTTCACTCCAGGCCATTCCGGTGGCCTGGCTCGGGGGTCTGGAGCAGCTCCGGCGAGTGGCAGGGCGGGCTGCCGGGGGTGCTGTGCTCGCTGTCGGTGTCGCTGCCCTTCTTGCCGCCCCCCGACCCGCCGCCACTACCGCTCCCGCCGCCGCCGCCGCCGCCGCTGTGAGTCTTGACGTGCTTGCTGAGGTGGTCGCTGCGCATGAAGCGCTTGTTGCACACCGGGCAGGCGAAGCGCTTCTCGCCCGTGTGCGTGCGCAGGTGGCGCTGCAGCTCGTCCGAGCGCGTGAAGCGCTTTCCGCAGAAGAGCCAGTTGCAGACGAAGGGCCGCTCGCCCGTGTGCCAGCGCAGGTGCGCCTTGAGGTGCGACGTCTTGCCGTAGACCTTGCCGCAGCCGGGGATGTGGCAGCTGTGCAAGCCCTTGCGCCTCAGGCTGGCACCCGCCGGACCCAACCGCTCCGCCTCCTGGCAGTTGGGGCAGTCACAAGTGGCGCGGCCCGAGTAACGCCGGGCCGACGAGCGCGGGGAGCCGCCTAGTGGCGCGGAGGGTCCGGCGCCCAGCATGGAGGCCCCGGCTCCGGACGTCAGTGGCGAGGGGGCCGCGTCCGGATAAGAGCCCGGCAGAACCGGCTTAAATCCGTCCATGAGATGCTGCCCGGCTGGGCTGAGGAGGTGCGAGGAGGCGGCACTGCTGCTGAAGGCCGAGTGGCCCGCCAGGCCAGAGTAATCCGAGTTGTAGGCGCCCAGAGGCGAATGCAGGGAACCCGCCTGGAGACCGCTGGCCGCGGCAGCGGCCGGGTGGACGCCGTTGGGATTCTGCACGTCCAGCCAGCCGGCGCCCACGTCCCACCAGCTGGAGGCGCCCGCGTCGCTCGGGTGCGAGGGCTTGAACCAGGATTCGTAGGGGTGCGCCATGCCCACGCGCGGGTAGATGCCCTGCAGGCCCTCCACCGAAGTGTGCACCTTGGAGATGAAAACCGGCTGATGAGCGGCGGCCGAGTCTGGAGCGGCCCCGCCGCCGCCACCGCCGCCGCCACCACCTCCCGACGGCCCGGGCGCCTGGACTACCGAGTAGTCGTTGGCGAAGGGCGAGCCGGCCGCCGTGCCGCTCGACGTGAGTGAGAAGGCGCTGGATCCAGGTGAACCGGCGCAGCTGAAGGAGTCCGAGACCAGGGCGGCCGCCGCAGCTGCGGCCGCTGCCGCAGCCGCGGCGTGAGCTGAAGAACCGTTACGGGTCGAGGCCGAGACTCCGACCCCACTCAGAGTGGAGCCCACGACGTTGCAGCTTCCCGAAGATGAAGAACGTTTCCACGGATGGAAGCCTTTGCCGAAGGATGAGGTACTGTCGGACAGGACAGACGGCGAGGGGCTGGGGCTGCCGAGCTTGTTGCAGGTAGCGGCGAGCATGGCCAGTGGAGTGGAGCCGAGACGCGGTTCTTCCTGCAGAAAACGGGGAGAGAAGTCCGGGACAGCGCCCGTCATCTTCCGCCGGCAAAGATGCCCGCGGTAGCCCGCCCCAGAGCAGGATCCACACCCGGTAGCCTCGCCTGCGGACGGGGAAATGGGGTCTAAGGCGAGGAACCTTTGCGGTCCTTTACCCCTCCTCTTGATTCCGTAAAAAGAAATGACACCCCCTCCCCCGATGTCTGCTCACAAGCCCTGAAAAAGCGTCCTTTAGGAAAACCCACTGGTTTCTTTGGTTGAGATTGGCTCGCAGCCCGGAGTCCGGCCAGAGCTCGAGAGCTTAATCTCAGTCCCATCCAGAAATCCAGACTCGAAAGGAAAATCTGAAAACTGAAAAGCTTTGGTACCGACTAAGCCCCAAAATATAGGTGCTGGATTGCCACAGTATATGCTCCCTTCTTTCTCTTCCCGAAACTACCAAGAGTATTGGTGCATTTAATCCGCAGCCATTCTTATCTAGCAATTAAAACTGGCTGTAGCCACAGATTAAAGTTGTTTAAAAAAAAAACACAAAAAAAACACCTCCCTTTAGTCTCCGAGTTCACTCATAGCATTCTCCCCACCCCCACCCCCCACC
>JANHFJ010005489.1:3066-16817 GCA_032468195.1 Cerberus rynchops
GTTACTAATTTATCAACTGCAATGATTCACTTAACAGCTGTGGCAAGAAAGGTTGTAAAATGGGGCAAAACTCACTTAACAAATGTCTAACTTGACAGAAATATTGGGCTCCATTGTGGTTTTAAGTCAAGGACCACTCATAAAGGATACATACCACGAAATAGAAAGGGATCTAATCAGCCAACTAGTGAGGTCAGATTGTTTCTTGCCAATAAAGAATGAATTAGATGTGCATGTTATATGAAGAAATGAGTGCTCAAATGCAGTTCCCAATTTGGGAATTTTTGCATCCCTTTTCCTAACCAGCTGCAATAATTGCAGTCAAACCACTAATCAAATATAACTAAAATTACAGCCCTAAACTGTATTTCTAGAGCCATTTTAATGCAGTCGACAATTTTTAGAGATTTGTCTGAAAATTGTTTTTTCAGACCCATTTTCACATTATGTATTAAGTATACTTATTACGTCAACTTCATCTGCCAAATGGTCTGTGTACATATACTTGTATATGTTTTTTGTTTTTCAGATAATATGCGGATATGAGTAACTGATCTTTTTGTGATTAAAATCTAAAAAAATCTCTCCAGAATGAATAAATTGAAAATGGCATCAGAAAAAAGGTAATAAGTAAGAAAATGATTTCATTGATTTTTTAAATTCTGGTTTAGAAGAATTGGATTGTTTTCTCCCTTTCTCTTGTTGTCTTTTCATTTTTTAATATCCTGATTTTAACCTTTGAAGTTTATGTGTTAAGTGTACTCAAAATGATAATGTTTCTGATTATCTGATAACAAACTAATTACAGAAAAGTTACTTAAAAACTGAAATATATGTATTTGAAAAAACTAGTATTCATATAGCATGGCTTTACATAGAAGGCTTTCTTATAGTAAAAAAATCCTAATTTTTTGCCATCTTCTAACAATAAGAATCTTTTTGAAGTTACCTTTGTTTATGATAATGATACATATTTTCCTAGCCCCAAATCTGATTTATAAAGTTGAACTAATTATTTTTTCTTTTATGCCCAAGTGGTAGTTTTAATGTATTTAAATTTATTTTAATATTCTTTTTACGTAATAATCTTCAAAACTATTAACTTTTAAAGTTTAGTTGGAAAATAAACATTGAGAAGAATTCTCTTGAGGGGACTATATTCAGTAGGTTTTCTGTAAAATTAAAATTATTACCTTTTTATATATAATTATGAGAATAAGCTTTATTTGTAGTATGCAAAAATACTGTTTGGATTAAATAACTGAAGTAAAATCTGGTAATATATGTGGAATCTGTTGTATTTGAACTTGTTAGATGTTCAAGCTATTAAAAAATATAAGACAAAGCAAAATTTTAAGTGCTGAGCTCTTATTTAGAGTATCAGCTAAACAGCCATCACACGTCTCTATTTTAGATTTTTGTTCTATTTGTTTTTGTTGAGCATTTGTAAGATACTCTGTTCAGAATATCTTCCTTCCTATATTTTCACACCTCATATCAATTACCATATTTTTCAGCGTATAAGACGTAGTTCCCCCCCCAAAAAAGTGGGTGAATATGTCTGTGCGTCTTATCCAGCAAATGTTGCCAAAGCCCCGCCCACCCCACTGCTTTTTTTTGGCCGCCACATCCCATTTTGGGCCTTTTTTGCCCTGTTTTCAAGGCTTTTTTTGGCCTGTTCTCAGGGCTTTTTTGGGCTGTTTGGGGTTTTTTTTTTGGGAAAAATGGGCCAAAAAAGCCCCAAAAATGGGCTGAAAAAAGCCTAAAAAACAGGTCAAAAAGTGTTGAAAATGGACCAAAAAAGTCTTGAAAACGGGCCAAAAAAAGGCCTCGAAAACAGGTCAAAAAGGCCCAATAACCTTTTTGTTGTTGTTTTCCTCATCTAAATCTAGATGCGTCTTATACTCAGGTACATCTTATATGCCGAAAAATACAGTAGTTATGTCTGCATGTTTGCCAGATTTCAATTTTTGTGTAAGCTGTCTACAAACCTTTTACACCAACTCTTTTTTTTTTTTAATATCATCATCTTGTGGGGGTACTCTGGGACATAATAGGTAGCAGAGTATCAGTAAGAATACTACGTATGTGCATATTTTGTCACAAACCCCTAATACAATGTCTGTACATTTAAGAAATATTTTAAAACAAACACTTAAAACAAACTACATTTGTTCAAATTGTTTGAAATAAAACAATTGGTTGTATTTTAACTTTGGAAATTAAATAAAAAAATATAAAACAAGAAATACAACAGCTACAAAATCGTTATTTGTTCCTTTTCCCAGCTGTTTTATGTACTATGAAAGATATAAGTACCAGGAAATATTGAGTGGAAATAATTATAGTTGATTGTGTAACTTGCATGCCAAGTAATCACATTTACTGTACATAAAGATAATAATATAGGCTGGAAATTTTGTCTAATCATGGCTTTCTGGTTATGTAAAATAGGTATGCTCACATGAAGGAATGCTGTATTTGTGAAATGATCCTTTTATTGTTTTGAAGAAAACCTCCACAGAAGTATTACTATTACATTTGTTCCAGAATCAATCTTCTGAATTCTGTAAAACAATCTCAAGGTTTCTGGGTTTAGTCTTGAAGAGGAACTGTGGCCTTATGACATGAAGTGGTTGCCCTGGTAACATACCATATAGCAGTTATGTCTTGATCTGGCTCTAGAATTAGATCACTGTTTAAGGAATGATTAAGATATAGATTACACTTAGTTTTCAGTTTGGATGAAGGCATTTTTAGAAGAAAGAATGCAGAAATGAGGCGTAGTCATCGATTCCATGTTACAGTCAGGATGTTTAAACCACTTGGAAAGTGGGTCACTCTGGACAATTCCGCTCAGTCTTGGCAAGAGGGAAATATTTCTCGGTAAGTTGGAAAGTCTGGGAAAGGGTAAAAGTATTGAACCAAACAAACATTATTCAAATATGTGAGTATTTGAGCTCCAGAGGGTTAACATCATTGCCCAGAGGATCATTGGTTTCACTCTCCCCTCTTTGGAAGAACTTTATAGTTCCCACTGCCTTAAGAAAGTTCAAAACGTTCTTAAAGATCCATCTCATCCTGGGCACCCTTTTTTTGAACTATTACCATATAGCAGATGGTACAGGACAATAAAAACAAGAACAAACAGGCAGAAAAACAGCTTCTATCCCAGAGCAGTAACTAAAATGAATTCTACTGTATAGTGCAATATAAGTGCAGTATCAGGGGTTTTCAGTTGTATAGAATGTGAAGGATATGTGTCTGTGTTTTATTTTGTGGTTATAATGTACATTTAATGGCATTTAATTTCATTGTATGAGGTGCAGTGATAATAAACTAAAGAAATATTTGAGCAAACTATTGAATGCTTAATTAAATCATATCAGTACTGATAATGGCCAGAATTTCCTTAATACTGTCTTTTAAACTATAGAAGAGAAAGATGCTTATATTTTACTGGTATTTTAAACCATTAAACCAATTTTTTTTAAAAAAATGAAATATTTCTGTTTATTGCATGGCAAGTCTTACAATGTACTTTCACAGGGAAAATGAAAATTGTTTCTGAAATATACTGTCAAAACTTTTAAATTAAATTAAATTAGTTAGAGTTTTTAATGCTGCCCAATTCATAATAGGTACAGAATTGAATGAAGCAGCGTAGAGCATTCTTAGGACCTCATTTTTCAAACTGATTCAGAGCCTAGCAGAAAAAAAAAGGTTTAAGGATGTTTTTGAAAATAAGGCCAGGGTGGTAGCCATATAAATCTCAGGGGGGATGCTGTTTGAGAGGGCAAAAACAGTAGCAAAGAAGGCCTACTTCCTGTCTTGCTTGATCAAGTGATATTGTTTAATTGATGGGGTCCAGAGCTTGTCAACAGTGTCCAAACAGTCACTATGAGAAATAGAAAGTACTAGGCTCTGTGCTATTGACAGCTTTAATGTACAGCACTCACCTAACAACTTCATATAGATGTTAAACAACAGGAGTGAAAGCATCAAGGCTTGTAGCACCCTGCATAATACAGGGACCTGGCCAACTTCTTTCTCATTATCAATATTGACTAGAACTTACTTTGGAGAAAAGAGTATCACAGAAAAACCATGTTCCCCGAATCTAATCATACATATTATAGAAGGATACCATGGTTGAGGATATATCAAAGGCTGCTAAGAGATCAAGAAGAACTAGAATTGTTGCATTCCATCCTAAGTCTGCGAGTTCATTGAAAAGTGACCAAGACTTCTTTGTAGTATGTCTAGTCTGAAACCTGACTGAAAGAAAAGGATAATTTGTTTTCTCCAGAACTCTTTTTGAAAATGTAGCCTAAGAACTTTCTCAACAATCTTCCCCAAAATGGAAAAGTAGAGACTGCTCAGAAACTGTGGGAATTAGAATCTACATTACATTCACCTATATTCTTTTTATACCCTGTATGTTGTTTTAATATCAGATTCTGTGATACTAATGAATATTTATGTCTCTTTCTATAAATGTATAAGACAGATTTGCATAGATTAGCCAAGGAATTAATAATGTGTTAAACAAGAAAGGTGTATATGATATAATAACTGTGAAATACATTATTTTAACTATAGTTAGGTTTTAATATGTTCATTTTAACCCACTGTGTTTCTGAATTGAAAGAGATGATTGTGTAACAGATTATAAATTTAGACCATTTTCTAATGTGTAGTAGAATTGGTTTGTAATAGCAGGCCAAAGAATGGTAATCTGTTATAGGTTTAATAAATGAACACTGATAGTATTATTAAACAGTTTATTCAGGCTGGCCATATTTTAGTATATGTATACAATAAATTATCATGTTTATCCTTACAAGATGGTAAGCGGAGCGTCTTGCACTGCCAATTCTTATAATGCAGTAGCTGTTACTCTAAACTTCTACACATCGTGCAACTCACTTCCTAATTTTATTTAAATGTGATTTTTCTCTCTAGTTATCTAGGCTGATTGCATCATTTTGGATCCAGTTTTGATAGTTATCTACAAACATAATGGGTGACCTTTTATTAGTCATATATTCTGAAATTTGTTACAGAAATTTAAACCTAAACTAAGGTACCTGGTAACAGTAAAAAATATTTACTGCCATAGTTATTTTGACACTTGTTGGGTTTAGTGGAAACACTAACGATAACCAGTTTAGTTTTTATAAAGTAAAAAGAACAATTTGAATTAATTTTGAAATGTTTGTATAGAAGTCTCATATTCCTTTCATTAAAAATAGTACGAGTTCATAGTTCATAGTACGATATTCTGCTGTCATGATTCCTGTTTAGAATAATCAAATACCTAGGCAATTGTACTTTCATTTTGAATGGACATAAAGTATAGGTGGTCCTCACCTAATGACAGTTCTTTCAGCAGCCATTCAAACTTAATAGTGGTACTGAACAAGTGTGCCACAGCTAGTCCTCAGAGTTCTGGCGTTCTTTCTTAGCTTCCTAAACAAAGTCAATGGAGAAGCTGGCATGAGGTCACAAACAGAGATCACATGATATCTTCGCTTAACAGTAGCAATGGAAGTGTTGGAATTTCTTTGATAAGTGTCATGGTCATGTGACATTGTGTTTTACGGTTGCATCTTTTAATGGTGGAAATCCTGTTCCCAATTATAGGACTATCTGTAGTTGAGACTAGATTTTTACAGGCTCATTTTCAAATATATCATAATTAATTGTATTTGTATTGCCTATTCCATAAGACTCTATACCAGTGGTGGTGAACCTTTTACTTACCAAGTGCCAAAAAGTACACGGTTTCCATACTTGCTTGCAGCTCCTCCATGTGTGCTGCATGTGCAACTGCATTATCTGCACATGCATGCAGCTTTTGCAATGCACATGCACTGCACGCAGGCACTCACGCATACATGAGCAATCACGTGTGCGTGCCTAGGAGAGCTCCAAAGACCAGGTGGATTTCCTGCTGCAATTGTGCACAAGCACAGCAGAGGCCCAAAGACCAGCTGGGTCTCTGCAATCACGTGTGAATGCGCAATTGCATGTGCATGCTCAGCTGGAGGTAATTTGGCCGATGGCTTGTGTGTCCAGTAATATGGCTCTGCGTGCCACCTGTGGCACCCGTGCCATAGGTTCGCCATCACAGCTCTATACCAATCTGGCATTTTACATCTCCTAGGCCACATCCAGCCCTTTGGCTGTCAGTGTCTGGCTCATGTGAGGTCAGTTGGAAATTAGAAATCAAATGTAAGTACGCACACTGCAGAGGACAGGAGAAGAAGGTGAGTTAGGTCCAGCTCTGCGCAGTAGCCAGAAGTTCTTTCAGTCAGCTGGTAGCCCCTGGAGGCTGAGGAAAGAAAGCACTTTTCTGTGCCTGCGTAGTAATATCGCTCTCGCCTGGAGCAACCTAAGGAATATAGGTGATGGAATTTGAGGACATCAAATCAAATAAGGTTATATTGATTAGGCCCTCTACAACACCCCAATTTCTCATGTGAATCTTTGAAAAATTAATCGCCTATCCCTGCTCTACAGAGTTAACGATCATAAAACAGAACTAAAGAATAGCGATTAAACTGTTAAAAAGCCAGTCCCTTCAAACTAAATGAAAATAAATCTTCGCAGAAAATAGCTAGCTATTAACCCCGTTGACATAAAAGTGACCGTCTGTTAATCTCTGAAGTCTCTGCAAACGAAAACAGGCTGTAATCAATTCCCAAGACAGCAAGTAGAACCAGACACTCATTTCCTGCTTGATGCTTGTAAATCCATCCACTACTCTTGGAATTCCCTTCTTACCACAGCCTCAAGAGCTTCGTCCCAATCGTTCTGTAGAGGATTAGGTGAGTTTTTGCAGGAACTGTAGGCCTTCTAAATGCAATAATAAAAAGAACACTGGACTTCATATAGTGCTTCAATTCAACATTCAACATACTTCTGTATCAAACTTGTCTAGTGGACTTTACAGAAAGGCACTGTTTTGCGACTTAATATCTGTTGTGTGCCATTCCCCCACCACTGGTGCACAACTTCCAGTTGGAGAAACATGACTTTAATCTGTAGAGTTCCTACAGAGTTAGGATACGTGTATATGTAGAAATTGATGTTAACACAGTTCTTACCGTTCTTGTCTATACTTTTAGTTATTTTTAATCTTCTTGAAAAATAAAGTGAAAATAAGCACATCTGTATTTTGTACAGGCATAGAAAAAAGTAAAGAAAGGGGCTGGGAAAAGAAGCCATTTAGATTAACCAGTTCTCCTCTCTGATTTCCTCTATGTGTTCATCTCTGATTTCCTCTATGTGTTCATCTGGCAGTAATAAATGAAGTCTGTTTGCTGAGAAACTACCAAGATTGATTTTATATATTCAATTTAGTGCTCTTTTTTCTGTTCCCTTTCTCATTAAAATGGAAAAGCAAAGAAGTGTCAACTCTGTATTATTTTTCTCTATGTAACATTTGAGGTTGTTTTCCTAATTTTAAATTGCTTGACATTTCATTCCATACTCTGAAAATTTCCTGTCATATCACAGCCTAAATGCATTTGTTTTCCCCAGTGTAACCAATAATTCTCGGATTTTAAGTCTGTTGGCACAACTGGAGAAGATCAATGCAGAATGTTTGGTAGAAGTGGACACTGCCAGATACGTTACATCAAAAATTCTTCACCTGGCTCAAAGTCAAGGTATATGTTTCAAATACTCATTAATTGGGGTGTATGCATGCATATGTATTATTAGTTCTCACATACATTCTATATAATGTTTAAATTATTTTTGTAATGTTGATATAGATAGGTGAGAATCCCTTTTTATGAGTTAGGACAATCGTCTGGCAGTTTTGCAGCATGGCTATTAAGTCTTAAACAAAGAACACCATTAAAAGCTAATTCTTAAGTCACACAAACAATGTTAAGCAATTGAGAGCTAGTCTAACCTGCCTTGTTTGGTATTTACTTTGTTTTTCTCCTATTTGTTCTCCTATACTATCTGAGCTGGCTGGTACCTTTCTTCAATTATTATTTTACCTCTAAGAATAGTGTGGTGGCCTAGAGGTGAAGATGCTTGCTTTGTTCTCGAAGATTGAGAGTTCAATCCTAGGCAGCGGCACATGTTTCTCTATCAGGGCATAAAGAGAAAATATCAGCTGCAAACTCTGTGTAGGTTTTAGGATGCGCATTTGGCCAGGAAATGCTCAGCTCCATTCAATCACTCCGACTCCACCTTGGTAAAGGGATTAAAAAGTTATAAAAAATACCCCTGTGGTTCTTAAATCAAAATCAAGCATGGATCCTAGGCTTTCAATTTTCAGTTTCAAGTATTTTTCAGTTCTATTCCTGACCATATATTGCACCAGTATTTTATTCTGAGTAAAAGTGACATGATCTTTGTCCTGATCTGCCTGAGTGTCTCCTGAAATCTATTCTTCGTGATTTCAAATGCCTGGCTTTTAATTAGCTCATGATTATTAATTATTTTATTAACTAATAAAAAAGTCCATTCTTTATCCTTGATTTTATCAGTCTGTATAGATCTACTTGGGGGAAGGATCAAGTTTAAAGTACACACAGTTTTATGCATTGTAAGATCATATGTCTTATTAAAAAGTTGAATAAAAATCCTTTAAAAATACATTTTCAGTATGAATAACTATTCTGGTGATACATTTGAACAGATAACTAATTTTGTATTGTATCCATGCATTAAAAAGAAACCTTACTGTAAATCAATCATAAAATGTATTTTTTTGTTACATTAATCAAATGTTTTAAGTGAAATCTTTGCTGTCACCAGTGGTGGGATGCTGCCTGGTCACACCAGTTCTATTGAAGTTGGCCTCGCCCACCTGCCCCCGTCCTATCCTGTCCTCTATCCCCTTCTTTTTTTTTCTTTCTTGCTCACCTGAATCATGCGGCACAGCTGTTTTCCGCACCTCCGCAGCCTTCCTACTCACCGGGGCTGCCTCAGGTAAGCTGAATTGCTGCAGTTTTGAAGTGCGCACTCACCGAACCAGTTGTTAAACCGGTTGCATCCCACCACTAGCTGTCACTTGGGATCAATCACTAGTTTCAAAAGCTAATGCTTAATTGTTACTACCACTTTTTTCATGTTTAAACTTTTTTTTTTAAAAAAAGAAATCCATCCCGTGGGCATACTTGGCAATCACCATAATCTTTTTTGGATGAAAAATAAGGGAGCAAGTCCCCACTGCTCTCTATGGTAAAATATGCAAAACAGTTCAGGTTTTGTTTTCTTTGAACATAAGCCACTTGACATGAATCAAGTAGGGAGGTTTATGTATAGCCTGGAAGAAAATTTTTTTGTTTCTTCCTTTTGTGTATACTTGAGCAATCTTGAGCAAACAGTATTTTTCTTATGGGACATAAACAAGAATCTGTAACAAACTTATGATATGAAGGTGTTCTTGCTACTGCCTTTTCCCACTTATTCCATTCTCTATTTTATTCCTGACTCTTCCTTTTTTCTTTTTCACCTCCCCCCCTTTCTTTTTAATGGTCAGCCAGTATTCTGTAGCCTTTCAGCATCCACATTGACTTTGGGCTGTTTTTCTCTTTGAAGGATTTTTCTTGTGGTAGGTTAGAATTTCCTGGTTATAAAAAGATTGGTACTTAGAGAATGCCTTTGTTATAAAGAGTGGCTAATATAATGTTTTATGTCTAAGAAGCTCAGATTTAAAAATTCTAGATGATCCACAATCTCTAAAATTAATGTATTTGTTTTGCTTTTTTGTACTTATCTACACCTTTTAAAAGATATTTAACATTTAAATGTCAGTTTATTCAGTTAACAGAACAATATACAACTTTGATTTCAGAAAAAATCAGGAAAGAAATGACTGCCAAAGGTTCAACAGGGATAGAAGTTATTCTCTCAACTTTAGAGGTAACAGTATACATGATTCATGTTCTCTTGCTCATCAGGGTAGTAATTTATTTTTTTCAGGGCTACTATAGCATGACGGATTGGAGTTTTGCTATAGTAAAGTAAACATTAATTGTGTATTAGATGCAGCTTTTGTTGTTTGGCCAGTGCTATTTGTGTAACAAGAGAAAGCCAAGGACATGGTATAGCCAGAATTAATAGAGGTGTGCTGCCCTTCAGATTCAAGTGCAAAAAAAAAATACTTTGGAGTGTGATGGAAACACTTATATCACCTGTCTGTAATTGTTTAAAGAAGGTCTGTCATGCTGGAAAAAAAACCCTGGTGCCTTAAAGACTTGTAGGTAGGTACAATATGATCAGCCCCACACGCTCCACAGCATATTTGTAAATGGCCGAACCCTAAAAATTAAGTTTTTGTATCACCCTATTGAAATTAGTGGTCAACAGATATGAGAAATATTGCACATAAAACATTATTTAGCTGATTTATGCAACCACACAACTTAGATGCGTTAAGATTCAGTATCATAATGAGATGAAACTTTTGCAGGCTGTTAATTTTATTTAAAAATGAGTGATCATTTTTGTGTTCATATATATTCTGGAGGCTATGACATAAATACTCTTGACTTTCTTCCTGTTTGTTCATTTCAGAACACAAGAGATTTTCAGACTATATTAAACATCTTAAATATCTTAATTGAATTGGTGGCAGCAGGCAAGTATTTATTTAAAATGATCATTTGTAGGTTATATACTTTAGAAATGTTTGTCTAATATATATGAATTGTTACATTCCTACAATGTAACATACAAAGTTTGGTATTTTAATGTTAAGAGAGTAAATAATTTCCTTTATAAATATTCCCTTGTAAAATCAGTCTATTTTAAGATTGCAGCCAACGGCTCATATTTTATTTCTAGGCAGTAGTCGAAGAACAGGATTTCTTGTTTCTCGAGGTGGGACACAGATTTTGTTGCAATTACTTGTGAACGCAAGCAAAGAACCCCCACCAAATGAAGAATTAATGGTGCTGCTACATTCTCTTCTTGCTAAAATTGGTCCAAAAGGTAATTTGAACCCAAGTTTTTGCTTGTAGTGTGATAAGTTCTGCTAGAATAAAATGCTGATTTGCAATCCTTCCTTGAATTTTGTCAACTGAGAAGGAATAGGATCTGCACAAAATACTACTGGCAAAAGATTAAGAATGAACAAATTTGGAGTGGTAAAAATAATGGGAGCCTTGATTAGAATTTCAGGTAATCCTTGACTTATAACTACAATGGAGCCTGGAATTTAGGCCATGTTATATTGAGGTCATAAATCAAGGAACCAGGTGACCAGATCTGATTTTATGAGTATTTTTCATTGGCTGTAAAGCAAGTCACTGCAGTCTTTAAACAAATCACTTAGTCATTAAGTGAGTGACCATGGGACACATGCCAGACATCCAATAACTGTGTGTGTGTCTCTCTCTGTGTGTATGTAATTATAACTTTGAGAATGGGTTATAAGTAGCTTTTTGAAAGTCTGTTGTAATCTAGAATACATACTTATTTAGTGACTGGTTGTAAGTCAAGGATTACCTGTATGCAGTTACACACTCCACTATTGCTTACATAACCTTATGTTTGCAAGAGGTGTTTTTTCCCCTTAAAATGCTTACATTGAATTATTTATTTCTTTATTAGAATTTTCTATTCCACCCTGATTTGTTTATAAGTAACTCAACATGGCAAGCGTACATAATTTCTCCTCCTGTTTTACCCACAACAATAGTCCTGTGAGGTGGGTTGGAGAGGACATCTAAAAATTGTTTTTCCGCAAACCAGAAACTCAAATGCTCTGCTCTTTGTCCTATTAAAGTGGATGTATATGAAAATGGGAGATAATTTATTTGTAACACCAAAGCTTTAGGATTCTTAGAAAGTATTGCCTGACACTATGAGTTTTCCCCTTTCTGTTTATCTCCTAGACAAATCTTTATTTTTGTTATTTAATTCCATTGATATTTTAGCTTCAACTCTTTATGTTATCCTGCTGAACATTTTATTCTCTCATTGTTTACAAAGTTTCTATTCTACACAGGATGTTTTGAGAAGAGTGTATTGGAAGAGCAGAATAACAGATTATGGGAATAAATTTCATGAAGCATTAAAATTAACCTGGGCACACTTTTTCTATTTTGTTTTGGGTTTTATGTAGCTCTAACTTTTTGTATTCAACAACAATTAAACTGACATTTTTGAAAAGCAGTGGAAGCTATTACAAACTTAGGATAAACCTTAATAAAATTAAAAGAGCTTTCCTCAATGGAGTAAACCCCCCCCCCAAAAAAAAACCCTTTATGAATGTTACTCAGTGAAGAATTGCTTCTTACTATTCATACTATTGAAACAAACAGGAGGGGTACATTTATTTTTTAGTAAAGACTAAATATAGCCTGAGGGTGACTTGGTGTTTAAGACACATGAAAATTTAGAGCAATTTGTAGCTGTGAAATAATTGTGTATATTATAAGTGCAATCAGTGGTTAACAGTTAATTAAAATCCCACTCTAATGACTTCTATTTCGTTACAACAGTCACTAAAACATAGCGGACCCAGAATCTTGGTCATTGAATGACACAGTCATTAGCAGAATTATCCAAGCCCTCTCCCCATCCCTCTGGGGAGAATGATTACAAGACCGATGGTATCAAAACGGCTGGGGTTCACAAGCGTTTTCATCAGATTTAAGGTCCATTGCTCCAAATTCAAATTCATGAATCCCTCCACGCACTGGGAGATCAGATTTCCAATATACTCTCCATTTACATATGGCAATCAGATGATGAGAAGGCATTTGGCAAGCAGTTGTAAATATGAACAGGTTTTTAACCAGCCAAAATGCAGTAATGTGATTGGTGGGGCCCTGACACAGTTGGTTTTTTTTTACAATGAGTAGAAATGCTTAAACGACTGGCCATAAGTCAAGAACTACATATAATTAAATGTAGTTACTATGTTGCTATATGTCAATAAATTTGAATTGGAGAGATGTTCATATTTCTGTCCTTTTGGGTTTTCAGATAGAAAATTTGGAGTAAAAGCCCGAATTAGTGGTGCTTTAAATATAACTCTGAACATAGTGAAACAAAACTTGCAGCATCAAAGGCTAATTCTGCCTTGTCTTCAAGTGTTAAGAGTGTACTCAATTAATTGTGAGTATTGTTCAATTTTTTAACAATGTTTATCCATTAAAATAGGTTATCTTTCAGACTGAAATATCTTACTGAAATATCCAACCACTTTTTATCTTCAGTTTCTGCACTGATGGAGGAACATTAGCTTCTATGATATGTTAATATTTAATTGGATACATTGTTCTTTTCACCGGCATTTTATATCTGGGCCACATAATTCCCAAAGTATAACAGATCCACCCCCATAGTTGATGGTTGGCATGGTATTCTTTTCTTCAAATGCTTCAACCTTTTTTCTTTTTTCTTTGAATATTTCTTGAACTCAAACAGTACAATTCTTGTTTCATCAGTCAAAAACACTTCAGTCCACAAAAGACTTGGAAAATTTGGTCTTTCCAAGGCTTTTTTGCATGCTGTAGAAGTTTTATCTTATAATTACAATTATGTTTATATATTAAGCCATAAATGAATGAGTGTTGTGAATAGATAAAGGGAAAAGTTTTATTAAGTATTGCACTACCAACTTAAATCCACAGAAGATAGTTACCAAGATCTCCAGTATTTATCATTAATAACACACTGTTAGTACGAAGGTCATTCAATAAATAAGGAGAATTTTTCGGTATAAGGACTTCTAATACAGATAGAAGCTTACTTTTTTTTTTTTTTTT
>JANHFJ010005489.1:75861-88931 GCA_032468195.1 Cerberus rynchops
CATACAAAGCATTTCACTGCATATTGTACCATGTATGATCATGTATGTGACAAATAAAATCTGAATCTGAAATGTTAGTGAAATGGTTTTACAGTCTTTAAGTGATCAATAATATTGCAGAGCCAGAATATTTAAACAAAAGACTTGTACACTCCTCACTTAATGATAGTAATTGGGTTCTGAGTTTCCATGACTAAGTGATGCTGTTGTAAAGTATTGTAAAACATCATAGGATCATGGTACTTGGCGACAGCCGTTTCAGCCATCCCTGTGAGGACTATGTAGGTTATTAAGTGAGGATTTGGTATGATTACAATTTACAACTTTCTGCTGGCTTCCCTGCTGACTTTGCTTATGGGAAGCTGGCAGGGAAGATCAACAGATTGCAATTACATAACCTTGGGAATACTGTGACAATTGGAAATCTGGACTGGTTGCCAATCTCCTGGGTCACAACTATGTGATCCATGGGGACACTGCAACAGCCAAAACTGCAGGGACCAGTTGTGAATACTATTTGTTCCTCAGCATCACAATTTTAAATGGTCTCTGAACAAGTGCTCATTAACTGGGGACAACCTGTAACAATATTTAGCTAAGTGCAGTTACCTATTCCTTGCAAACGTTCCCATCAACCCAGTAGGTCAAGAATGGCCAAGGTAGGCACAAAATGTACCCCAACTCCCCTTGATTTGCTCAGGTTTTCAGGATGTGACAGATATCCTATCATCCAGACTTCTAAGGCACATAAAACGTAGAGCCCTCCAGTGTAAAAAGAAAATGAAACCCAAGGGCTTATTCTAAGACAGGGGTGTCAAACTCGATTTCACTGAGGGCCGCATCAGGGTTGTGTTTGACCTCGAGGGGCCGGGGTGAGTGTGGCCAGGATGGGTGTGGCCAGCTTGACATCACTCATGTCAGGGGCACCTGGGGCAGCCTGAGTGCTCTGCCAGTGAAAATGGGTACCCAATCTCCATTTTCAGCTAGGATGGCCTCTGCCAGTGAAAATGGAGCTCGGGAGAGCCGTGTGTGGCCCTCCAAAGCTCCGTTTTTGCTGACGGAAGGTTGCAGGAGGCCTTCCCAGCTGAAAAAGGAGATTGAGAGCCCATTTTCACTGGCAGAGGCATAGTGGGCCGGTCCCTCACGGTTTCCAGGGTGGCCCCGCAGGCCAGATCTTAGTACCTGTGGGCCAGATCCGTCCCCTTGGCCTTGAGTTTGATACCCCTGTCCTAAGAGTAGCAGTATTGTTGGGAGATCTAAAAATTTAATCCAAGGTAAACTGTTTTTTTAAAAACAAACATTAATTTCATTAAGATAAGTTCAAGAGAGGTTGTTTTTTTTAATATTGGTGCTCTCATGCTAAGTGTTTTCTGAAATAAGATGACTCTGAATACAGGTAGTCCTCGACTTATGACAATTTATTTAGTGAACATTCAAAATTACAACAGCACTGAAAAAAGTGACTTATGACCATTTTTCATACATACGACCATTGCAGCATCTCCATGGTCATGTGATCAAAATTCAGACACTTGGCAACTGACTCCCAGGGTCACGTGATCCCCTTTTTGCAACCTTCTGACAAGCAAAGTCAATGGGGAAGCCAGATTCACTTAACAACCATATCACTAATTTAACAACTGCAGTGATTCAATTAACAACTGTGGGAAGAAATGTTGTAACATGGGGCAAAATTTACTTAACAAATGTCCCACTTAGCAACAGAAATATTGGGCTCAATTGTAAGTTGAGGATTAGAATGCAGTACTGCAGGCTACTTCTGCTGATTGATAGCTGCCAACAGTTAGGCATTTCGATTCTCACCAGCTCAAGGTAGACTCAATCTTCCATCCTTCCGAGGTTGGTAAAATGAGGACCCTTATTGTTAGGGGCAATATGCTGACTCTGTAAACTGCTTAGAGAGAGCTGTAAAGCACCGTGAAGCGCTATATCAGTCTAAGTGCTATTGCTATATTTCCAAAAATTCATATGATTGGTTATTTATTTATTTATTGGATTTCTATTCTACCTTTCTGCCCATAGATGGTGCTCAAGGCAATTCAACATTATCCAGAGGTTATCTGCCTTGAGTTAACTCCAGTACACCAGCAGATCTCTGGCATTGCAGGAGAGCAGAAAATTCCACGGCAAAAGCAATGGTTGGCACACTCCACATCCAGCCTTTGGACTGAAGTAAAGAGGGAAACATCTAGTGATAAATCTGCAAGAGAAAGGATTAGTAACTGGGAATTAGGGTCGTGCTATTTTATTATGTCCGACGCCGTATAAATGAAAACCAAACCGGCTCAATGTAAATGAACATTCACAGTAAGCCACCTGCATATTAGAAAGGAAAAGTGTCTGGAACAAAATGTGCATGTATTCAAGCATCTGAGCTAGCTGATATCTGGATCACAGGGCAAAATAGGTTAACTCCAAGTGGATGTGCATTTAATACATTTGGCCAGGGGTGAACAGATGGGTTTGAATCTCCATACATTTCTCTTCCTTGATTTCCACTGCATTGGAAAGGGCAGCCCTCAGTATCTAAAAGAGAATGAGGGAAAGAAACTTAATTATTTAGGTAAAACCTCATGGTGAAGGAGGAGCGAGAGAGTGACCACAGCACATTTGTGAACTGCAAACAGCAAAGTTATGAGCATTTTTTAATAGAGTAGTTTTAAAACAGTATAGTTCAAAAGCCTTTTAATGCTTTCTATTAAATCTGGCACACTCTAATCTTTCATAACAGACTAATTTGTCTACATATTTGATTTCATTTGGTGAGCTTTTTTTTTAGAGTTTCACCCATTTTTTTTTTTGCACCAGATTACAAAGAATAAAAACCCATTTTTTAAAAAGTCTCGCTCTTGATTTGTACATCAAACCAGAGCAAAGTAGAGCAGAGAAAGCTTTTCAGATCTCTGAAACAGATCAAGGAATATTTGCGTCCTAAGTATGAATGTTTACCAAAGATTAGCAGATCTTTTGATTGAACCCATGCCTAGACATCTCATATCAGAAAAAGAGGAGCATACATTGAACTAAGTGTGGAATTGATCAATTGCCAAGTCACCAAAATTGCCTTTATGTGTCCAGAAAGAGAGCCTTTTTGGTCTTTTTACATGGTTGCTGTATCTTTTCCTATTTTATCATTCTGCATTTCTATCCTTCCAAATTTTGTGGCCATAAAGCTTTTAGCTGTAAAATGCAGTCCAGGGCTGGGATGTCCCCTTCAATTTCAAGACTATAGAGGTGAAAAGCTGTAGAAGCAGTTCTGAGCTGTTCCAGACCTGGATGAGAAAAAGAAGCACAGATGGGGAAAGACAAAAAGATGGAGAGGCATCCAGGGTAGATAAAATAGGTCACCTTCTATGGTATTTCGATTTAAATTGCACATTGTCTGGAAAGGAGGGAGAATCTGATATTTCTCACTTTCCAAAACAGATGATCAGAGTGCTATAAAAAGATAAACTGGCCCCAGCAAAGTCAAGACCAACACCTTAAAGCGCTCTACATCGCCACTGATATTTGAGGAATTGGCTCAATTCCCCACAGCTACTTTGTATTTTTCCTTGAGGTTGAGGATCACTTCTAGATTTTTCCTTTTTCTGCCTGGTGTTTTTCCACTGGGTCCCTGGCTGCCTTCTTTCTCCCTGGAAGTACCTTTTCCTGCACCCCCACAACTCGACAGGAAGTGTCACCCACTCTGCTTATTCTTGTCTCAGAGCTGTGGGCAGGTTTACCTGCTTGGGTGATTTCAATAGCTCAGCACTGCATCACTCAGTGTTCACTTTTGTGCTGGGTTCTTTTTAAAGCTTCTTAAAAAAAGAGAGAGAGAGAGAGCAGAACACACACTGAATTCCGAATAGCAGCATTTCTATCATCTGTTGTCATGACACACAGATGACGTGGGAACATTCCTCAGCAACAAGACTGGATTGTTGTTAGACAAGGTTAATTTTGGTGCAGAATTCTAATAGGAAAAGATGTCAGAAATATACTCGGGTGGGAGAAAAACAAGTGGGCCCCCAGATCCAGATACAAAGGAAACGGAAGTGGTTGGTAACTGGCCAGGGTTGCCCATGAATAACTGCATATTCATTAATCCTTGAGTTCCCTCTGGACTTTGTAGGAATGGAGAAGTTCATCAGGCCCCTTCTGAGTCTTTTCTTGTGTGGAATTGTTGCTAACACATTTCATAAAAGGGAAAATGAAAGAGAAAAAAAGATGCATTGGAATAAAATATGCATAGGTTAATTTAAAGGTTTGGGTTTTCGTTTACAGACAAGGGCTATAATTTAAATAGATATGCAGAATGTGGAAGCCATTCTCTTGGCTGTCTGGCTGAAATAACAGACATGTTTTATTGTCAAAGAATCCTGGTTGGTGAGGCAGAACCGATGCCTCTGTTTCCCAATATTTCTTCCCTCCACTGCTCCTTAGGGATGCTACTAAGTAGAGTTCGACTGGAACATGAAGACCCAAGTTCGAATTTCCATTTGAACATAACACTTCCTAACTGACTAAGGACCGGATAGTAAATCTCAGCCTGATACAGTTTTTGTGAGGACAAACCTTGTTATTCTCCTTGAGTTCCCATAGATTGAGTAGTAATCAGTGAATAAATACATAGATGAATTTGCTATTATAATGTTTATTAAAGTAATTGAATAATTTTATCTTGCAAGCAGTGACTGAAAAGTAGGAATAGTCTCCCACTTCTTCTTCTGCCAGTGTGAATATTGGAAATAACATGTCCTGATCCAATTGCAGAGCTTCAAGTATCTTGCATTAATAATGGCCATACTATTAAAGATGCTGCAGGATGTCTAGACATGATGACTGACAGTCCAATCAGAAATCAACCCAACTTCTATTACAAATCTAAATATCACCTTCTGCGGTCATTAGAGGCATTATAATCTACCAAGCTTCTATTTCAATTTTTATTAATCTTGGAGTTGATTATGAATGATAGTGCATGGCTCCAAGTTACTGGAATCATGACTAGATAACATTAAGTTTTATGCCAAATCTTTTCAATTTTAACCCAGTAATCAAACATCTGATAGTCTGTCAGAATTCGCTACATTCTACTTATTGTGAGAAGCATTATGATAAAAAATAGAATTAACTAGGTTGTTAAGATTGAGGATTTAAAACTGAACCTAAGCTTGGCTGTCAAACTTGCGTTGTCATGGTGGTGTCACATGATGTATCGCCCCTTCCCCCCCCTTTTGCTAAACTGGACATGAGAGTGGCCAGTGCATGACAGATCCAGTCCGCCGTGAGTTTGACAGCGCTGGTGTAAAGCATCACTTAGCTGGGCAAGGAGAAACCATCTGTTTATTTGAAAGTAGTATTTTAACTCAGGTTTTAAAATTAGTATATTGAAACATGTTAATAAAGCATTTTCTACTAGTGGTCTAAATACAATTCCTTTTGAAAAAAGCTTTCAATCTCTAAAGTAAATCCTTCATGTTTTATTAAACAAAATAAGCCAAAAATATTGATTACTTTGTATCAATTATATAAATCTTGCTTAGATAAAGAACAAGCTACAACTTTATGCATACACACACACACACACATGGTAGAGCGACACAGTGCACACGCACACTCAATGTGTGGTTCAGTGGCTAAGACGCTGAGCTTGTCGATCTGAAAGGTCAGCAGTTTGGCAGTTCAAATCCCTAGCACTATGTAACAGAGTGAGCTCCCATTACTTGCCCCAGCTTCTGCCAACCTAGCAGTTCGAAAGCATGTAAAAATGCAAGTAGAAAAATATGGACCACCTTGGTGGGAAGGTAACAGCGCTCCGTGCACATCTGGTGTTTAGTCATGCCACCACATGACCATGGAATCATCAGACAGCGCTGGCTCTTTGGCTTAGAAACGGAGATGAGCACCACCCCCTAGAATCGGGAACGACTAGCACATATGTGCAAGGGGAACCTTTACCTTTAGGGGAAAATAGCTGGGATAGTGAGATTGTCTTCCCTCTTTCTATCCTGAAAAGATTGCATCAACATTTCATCTCATGAACTTCTTGATAGGCTATTCTACACCAGTATCTATATAGTATCTCCAGTTTCTGTATTTTGCAAATTATTGTTTTGACTTATGACATCATCGTAGCCTCTATTGTCCTGATCCTTTTTCAGAGGTAGGTTGAGTGAGAGCTGGGCACTCTGGACATTGTAGTTCTCATACCTCAGAACAGAACCTTACTTTAAAAAAAAAAAAAAAGTTCAATCTTCATGTTCACAAATCAGATGTCAAAGAAGGATAGAATTCTGGGTTGGCCTAGTAGTATATTCCACCTGGTTGCAATTCACAAGACACCACTTAGAACAGACTCTCTCAATGCTCAATTTCCAAAATATGAATGTCCACCTCAGCCCTGAGCTAAGGGCCTGTTCTTCTGGGCATCAGTAAGCTTGGACACTACTCTTTATCCAAGTCACTACATCTACAAGTAATGTGGAACTCAATCCCTCATATCACATAATTTTCAGAGTTTTTTTTTTCTGAATTTTGTGAGGGGGTGGGGTTCTGAGGGTTTTGCTTATTTTTTTAAAAATATGTTAAAGTTTACATTTCATGTGAATTCTAATATATTTCATTGTTCCTGATTTCTAGCAGCTGGGGGGAAAAGGTAATCTGCTTTCAGATTGCATATCACAGACCTTAAGGTTGGAATAAGAGAGAAGGGAAAAGAACAGACAGAGCCTAAAGAAATGGACTATCTTATTTATGACATAGTTTACAACAAACAAACAAATCATTTCCTTTCATTTCCTGGTATAGTCTAGGACAGGGGTGTCAGACTTGATTTCATTGAGGGCCTCATCAGGGTTGTGTTTCATCTCAGGGAGTCGGGGTAGCGTGGCCAGGTTGGGCATGGCCAGCTCAACATCACTCATGTGATGAAATACCACTTTTTCCTCATACTTTGTTTTGCTAGCACTCTGCAGAATGGGCCCCCCAGGCTCCATTTTAAGCTGAGACAGCCTCCTGCAGCCCTCTGCCAATGAAAATGGTGCTCAGGAGGACCATGTGCAGCCCTTCCAGGCTCTGTTTTCATTAGCAGATGCACCATGGGCCAGTCCTTCACTGTTTTCAGGGTGACCCCATGGGCCAGATCTAAGCACTCCATGAGCAGGATCTGGCCCACAGGCTTTGAATCTGACAACTCCTGATCTAGGAGATATGTCTTCTTTTGAATGTGGAGCTCAGAACACTTGTCAGGCACAAATCTAGACTGAATTCTTGAGAAGATCTCTTGAAATCAGTGAAATTAGAGATACCTGACTTACTTTATCCTAACTAAAAATGACTGTCCCTATGATTTCAACTGGTAGATTCTGAGTAGGGATAAGCAGGATTGAAGCTGATTGGCTAAAAACACAAGGAGGCCATTTTACACACCTTATTTGGTCATGAAAGCCTTGAGACGTTTGCTGTCATTTCCAGATGATGTGTTTTTTTTCTCCATTGGTTTTCTGCCAACACATTTGTTCCTTGAGAGCTTGATCCCGATTTCCTGGAAAGAGGGTGCTGTCAAAGAGTGGATGGAAGTTGTGATTTCATGGTTGTTATTCCCCTTTCGTTGTAGGTCTGACAGCTGCGGCTGCTGCCGCGGCCGCGGCCACCAATGCGGCCATCGCGGAAGCAATGAAGGTGAAAAAAATTAAATTAGAAGCAATGTCAAATTATCATCCCAATAATAACCAGCACGCAGCAGAGTCTGAAAAAGGGGACCTAAATTCTGCTGTGGGTAAGTTTTTGATCTAAAAGACACAATTAATTTTGTTTCTACCTGGAAACCGCTTATGGACTTTGTTCTTGAGATGTAAAAAAAGAAAAAAGAAAGTTGAGGTTTTATGCTATTACCTTCTTCTACTGCACCAAAAGGAGTTGGAAGTCAATGCTTTTCCTTTCCTCCTTTACCCTTCCTTTCCTCTCTTCCCCCTTTCCTCCCTTGTTTTCTTTTTTTCTTTGTACTTCTTTATTTGATATTTTGATAAACTAATAAGCAGAAGTTTCTGATCGGAAAGGGAATTGTTACAAAGATCCTTGCTTTTAAAAAGGCAGGAGAAATCACAACTTAATTTCTCCTTCTTTGTTTTCCATTCATCTTGTTATTTCTCCAAGTATTTTCCCCCACATTAAATATACTATCTGTATATTTAAATATAAATATACTATCTGAAAATGCACTGTTTAGTAAAGCTGTCAAATCAGAACACCCATCTATCTTATGGAAATAATCAACAACCTACTCATTTCCAGGGTAACATTATATATATATATTTGGATTCATCATTCCTATTAACAAATTGAGTTAAACTGGACCAGTTAAAATATAGAATTCAGATTCTGTTTGTAGAAGACAAAATCCTGTCTGTTTAAATCCCAGGTCAGCTGAACAAGTCCTTCCTTATCCAAAATGCTCCAGGTTGACTGAACAAAATTGAATTAGTGGCTATTTTGATCATATGGGCGCCTAAAATTATGTTGTTGTTTTTTCCCCTCTCCATGTTTCATATTTGGAACTTTTGACAACATTTTCGGTCTCCTAAGTTGAAGGATTCACAACAATGCAGTCAATTTCCTTTTCTTAAATGTTCCTTTAATGACCACAGACTTTAAGGGCATTTCTTTCTAATAGCTGCTTTCTGCTCTCTGAGATAAATTAGTGAGTGAACTGAAAGCTGAATTTGAATCCTGTTAACTGCTGTTCAAGGCAGAGGTTGCATAGACATAAACCAGACATGACAATCTAATATATACTTTTTCTATTCTGCAAATTTTTGAGGTTATTCTTAAGGGTGACAGCTTGACAACTTTTTTGTTCTGGATCTCCCTGTACATATTTATTATTTAACTCCTTACCCGGGAACAAAAGGAGCGCATATGCCCATGTCAGCAGATTTCAAGCAATTTTCCCCTCTCTTGGCTGTTAATATTTCAGCCATAGAAAATGCTACAGGTCGACTGAACAAAATTGCCATAAACATACCTAGCCTCAGGGATGGGTGAAGAAACAAGGACAACTAACAACAGCCTCCCTCCCCAATTATTTAAACATGAGGGAAAAGAGCGAGGAGAGAAACTTAAGTTGTTTAGTTCAGTTTTCTTTTATCAACGGAGAAGTGAAAAGCAATGAAGATCATCTACTGATATTTTTTTCTAACCTGTAGAATAAAAACAGTTGCTTAAAACATATATTGTGGAGGATTGTTGGAAAGTATTTGGATTCTAGTCTAGAGACCAAAACCATAAGAACAGTAATTTTCTTTACCGATACATATTTTATAGGAATATGAAGAGATGCTGGGGAAATGTGCATATGATGAGTATGGGTCTTGCTGTGTGTGTGTAGGATTGAAATGGGGTGCCATTGTCATATATGCAGAGAAGAGCAACAAAGATGGTTATGAGGCTGAATGCTAAAAAAAAATAAAGAATGAGGCACTAGACTATCTAGTCTAGTGAAAAGGAGGACTAGGAGTGAGATGAGAGTGGTGTTTAATATTTAATATTTTAATACTTCTTGCTACAAAGAAGAAGGGTCAACCATTGAGGGTCAACCCATTCTCCAAAGCACCCAAAGGCAGAAGAAGAAGCAATGGATGGAAAGTAATCAAGGATAGAACCAATCTAGAACTAAGGAGAAATCTCCTGTCAATGAGAACAATTATTCAGTGGAACAACTTGCTTCCAGAAATTGAGGGTGCTCCATCACTGGAGGTTTTTAAGACGAGATGGGACAACCATTTGTCCAGAATGTTATATGTTGTCTCCTGCTTGTCCAGGGGGTTGGATTAGAAGACTTCTCAGGTCCTTCCAATTCTGTATTTTGTAATGGTGGGAGTCGACACGAAATACCTTCCATCTGCTTTGTAAGCACATCCTGGCTGTCTTGTAAGTGTGAAAAAGAAGAACTGTTTGCTTCATTTATGAGAAAAAAGACAGAGTAGTTACAGTTACTAAAGAGTAGTGCCTCTTTAGGCATTGATGTGTCTTGTGATAGCATACGTTTGTCAAAATTGTTGCACCCTATGTTGAGTTTCATGGAACTGGCTCCCTTATAAGTATTCTAAGCCAGGTATGACCTTGTAATCTTGTGTAGCAAAAGAGAAAAAAAAAGTCTGAAATCTCACAAGGTCTCTTTTTGAACAAGATTGCCAACACGAAGGGATGCCAGACATCACACAAGGTGCCAGAAAAGTCTTGGTCAGTTTTTAAGCTTTATTAAATAGGATCCCATGGGATGATAACTGCCTTGCCCAAGGTTTCAGCATCCTGCATGATTCCAGTGGCTTTTTGGAAGGAAGACAAAGGTCTGGTGTTTACTACTCCTGGGCAAATTCCAGTCTTAATTAAGTTGTTGGACAGAGATCCTAACTGGGAGACTTAAAAGGATAAAACCGAGTGAGCATAGATTGATACATATATATATATATATTTGGAGTGATGGGTGGGGATACCTCTATTCAAAAGTAACTTGAATTCACTGAGATTTATGTCAGGGATAGGTACAAAACCTTTATCCATTACTTGGAGATGTTCTTAGAAAGGCTATTTATGTAAACATTATTTTTTTCAACTTCCCATCCTAGCTTTTCAGTTCATCAGAAAGCATCACTTTGTTGATCCTGACTGGCCTTCAGGAGATAAAGCAGGGTTGGTCCTGGTTTGTATTTGGATGGGAAACTTGCCAAGACATTCCAGCCCTGTAGACCTGAATGGGAGGTTGCAAAAAGCACCTTAAGAAAAATATCTTTCGTACCTTGGCCAAGAAAATAGTGTAATGATCACCAGGAGTAGAACACAACTTGAAGGAGACTTTTCACGTCTCATGTCTTCATTCTTTAAACTTCTCAAAGTCCATTCACTCTACCTACTTGAGCTACACCATAGCTCCTATTAGACTGTCTTGCATTACTTGATATTCCTTTACAACTTGTATAATGAGGGATTTCTTATAAGCAGGATATGCTTATATACAATGGTCCTATTCCTCCAGTAGTCCCAAGAATAAATTATAATAATAGACCTCGCTTAGTCAGTATTTGACTATGAAACTCTGAGTTACTCTTGTCATTATATCAATCAGTAAATGGGTCTTTTGCCAGAATGAGAATGCAGCTGCAAAGCTGTTCAACTGCTTTAAGAAGCTTCCACAGATGATGTGTGAATTCTCCCCTGTCTCCTGAAACCATTTTTTTTTTTTTTTGGCCTTAGAATCTGAAGACTTGCCAATTATGCATATAGTAATGGGAACCTAAAAGCAGGAAAAAAAACCTTCTTATAGTAAGTTCAGCTCAACAGTGGAACATGTGGAGATGGAAATTGAAATCCAGCTGTTGTTAAAGTCCAGTTTTCCTTGTGAAAGACTACATGAAGGGTAGAACTGGATTGGTGGAAGAATTGTGGGTCTGGAGCCATCTCAAAACTTGATAGCTTTTACCTTTACCGAAAAGTCCACCAGTTGGGCAGACATACCACCACAATGTGTGGACACGGTGGCTCAGTGGCTGAGACGCTGAGCTTGTCGATCAGTAAGGTCGGCAGTTCAGCGGTTCGAATCCCAAGTGCCACGTAATGGAGTGAGTTCCCGTTACTTGCCCCAGCTTCTGCCAACCTAGCAGTTTGAAAGCATGTAAAAAATGCAAGTAGAAAAACAGGGACCACCTTGGTGGGAAGGTAACAGCATTCCATGTGCCTGTGGCATTTAGTCATGCTGGCCACATGACCATGGAATCGTCAGCAGACAGCACAGACTCTTCAGCTTAGAAACGGAGTTGAGCACCACCCCCTAGAGTCTAGAACAACTAGCACGTGTGTGAGAGGAATTTTACCTTTACCACAACAATTGGGTCTGGAGCTTCCCTTGCTAAGCATGTGGCTGTTAAATGAGTTGCACCCAATTTTATTACTATTTTTTTGCTGCAGCCGTTAAGTGAACCACACAGTTGTTAAACAAATCCAGCTTTCCCCATTGACTTTGTTTGTCAGAAGCTGGCTGGGCAGGTCACAATGCACAAGGCCACAGGCAATCTGGTCTGGCCTAACACTTAACAGGGTCTTAAATTTGTTTCTAAATTCTTAATTGATCTATTTAAATTTTAAATTTTTACTTTTATAATGTGGGCCGTGATTTAATTTTTTCTTAAACTATTTTTAACTTTTTTATGTATCTTTTTAAATGGCTGTGCACCGCCCCGAGTCCCTAGGGAGGGAGCGGTATAGATATGTATGAAATAAATAAATAAATAAATATACTAGGAGACTGGTACCTTTTCTGCTTAACTAATTTTATTAAAAGGCATATGCTTTTGTAGGCTACGATTCACTCCATCAAAAAAATGGAGTGGCTCTATCATTTGTAACTGAACATTAACGTAAGTTGTGATAGAGTAGAAATGTGGAAGAAGAATATATTTAATTAAGGGAACACTTAAATAATTGAAATCTGTGGCAAGAAAGGTTGTAAAAATGGGGCAAAACTCACAACTGTCTCGCTTACCAACATAAATTTTGGGCTCAGTTGTGGCCCTTAAGTCAAAGGCTACCTGCATAAATAAATCTTCCCCAGGTAATTAAAAACCTGCAGTACAGTACAGTACAAAGAAGGCGGGCCCAACCACTAGAGGATGCTGCTCCACCACGGACCAACACTGGGCAGTAAAAATAAATGAACGTTCAGCCCAGCCTATGAACTGAGCTTGGCTTTCCAGAGGCAGCCAATGAAAAGCAGCAGGTGAAGCCCTTACCTAGCCAATCGGCTCTTTTCCTCCGGAGGGGATGTGGGAAGTATAAGCTCTACCTTTTCCTTTCCATCGTCATTAAGCTCATCGCCGCAGTAGCGGAGGTCCGTCGAGTTCAGGCGATGCTTCGGTGCCTTTAATGATGCAACGCGGAGCTTCCGCCGGGCCGGGGTGGACCTGTACTGTGACGCGGGTTTGAGTGTTGCAACGTTCTAAGAAGTTGTCCCTTTAATGAGCAAAGGAAAGGAGCAGTTTTCGGTTCGTGGTGGCGGCTACGCTGGGCTTTTG
>JANHFJ010005489.1:281155-294983 GCA_032468195.1 Cerberus rynchops
TCCTTTGCAGCACCCGGAAGTCCTCATGCTGCTTCTGGAAGGTCAGCAGCTCCCAGAAGTCACCAGAAGTCTTCGGGTGCTGGCGACGGGGCAATGGGATGGCCCCAGGAGGGCGATGGGGCGACGGGGCGATGTCTATGCATAATGTTGTATATTTTATGCTGTATTATAATGTAGGAGAAGAACTGTATGGATATGTCATGGCAAAAAAAATCAGGATCCTGGAAGTATCTTTTCCTACCAACAAATTTTATTAAAAGTTATATGCTGCCGCTTGTAAAAGGTGCTGCCAACTTCAGGAGAATAATGCTACAATTTTTAGATTTTACCTTCTTGAACATAAGAATTCTGGGGGGGCAGTCACTGCCATATCAAAAGCCTTCTTCACTTGTCAAGACAGGAAAGGAATTAAATAGATAAATTGGATAGATAGAATATATTTTAGGAAACAGATCCTGAAGAATACAACCTTTTGCAGAGGAATGTTGCATTCCTCACCCTTATGTAATTTTCTGATAGTAAATATATGTGTTTACTCCTGCATGTTCTCCAACTGCCCTCAGAGAGCAATGCTCACTCTGTTTAATCCTCAGGCCTCTCAGCCCTTTCAGTTGCCTCCATAAAGAAATGCTTTCTATGGTACAAGAAAGAAACTTGTTTTCCTTCATAAAAATTGTAGGTGTTCCTGTTTCCTGCTCAGTACAGATTTAAAGACAATCATTAAATTATGTCCGTATTTACTTTTAGTGAAGATTTTTAGTGTATTTGCATAGATGGAATGAAAGCTTTTGTAGTCAGAATAAATTGTTTGGATTTAACTTTGCTGCAAAATTATTATTAGCAAGATGTTTCATTTAATAAAAAATGCAGAGTGATATGAATATAATAGAATATAATTCTTTATTGGGCAAGTGTGATTGGACACACAAGGAATTTGTCTTCGGTGCATATTATATGCATCATTTAGGTTAGTTGTCTTCACTTGGCATTAGGCATCAAGCACAATTCTACCCTTATACTCTTATAAGTTGCAAGAGAAAGAGACTAAGAGAAATCTCCTCTTCTCATTCAATCCACTTTTATTTCTTTTCCCTTTATGTACTGCCATTTTTTTTCTTGAGGGGAAGAACAAAATCTTATCCAGTCTTCCCCAAGCTGGTTTTCTCTAAATGTATTACAACACACAGCCAAGCAACCTCTAGTCAATAAATCTACCCCATTTTTTTATTTTAAAGCATCCCCATAGTATTGCAAAATCTATAGATCATTCCACCACCATGATTGCATTTATGTGATCTATTCATCACAGAAGAAACAAAAAAAATTCCCAGCATTCTTAGAGTTTCCTATAATTAATAATTTTGCTAGCAGAAGTGATAAAAAAGAAAGATGATTATGACTTAAATCACATTTAATTAAAATCACAGGTAAATATAAAAAAATGCAATTAGCTTTAAGTGTATCTGAAAAGAAAGCTTAATTGTTTTTCTTCAAAGGAAAACAGTAATTTCACATTGAGGAAATTATGCTAAATCCATCTGATCTAATCAGTTACTAAAAGTAGACCCTGGTGACTGATGACAAAAAGAAAGTAAAAGTTAAGCAAGCAAATGGATGGAAAATGCTCCCTTTAGTGGCAGTAATGTACTTTTAATCTTATACTGCAGTATTGAAAACAAGAAAATATTATTTTTATTATGAATTTAACCATATAAGAATATTTTATAATTGGCTTAATTTCCTAAGTAGAAATACTTTAAGCCATCGTGGAAAGTTAAGGCTACTTTGCTATTTACTCAGAGGAAAATTATATTATATTTGCATATCTTTGCTTTTTAGCATTTTAATCAGCTAACCTTTTAGCTTAATAGTACAGGACTAAAATTTACTTCACTTTTGCAAGTAAATAGATGAATGCTTAATTTTTAGTGACATCATTACACCTAATGCTACATATATATATATTCATAGATTTTCACGGATACAGGTATGTAGTTCTAGGTGTGTTCAGGTCTTTTCCTTTGTAAGATTAAGAGTATCCTGGCGACATTTCGGACCTCGCCGAAACATCGTCAGGATACTCTTAATCTTACACAGGAAAAGACCCGAACACACCTAGACATATATAAAACACCCTACTTAATACTTCAACAATGTTCTAATTATATTATTACTTACTACCTCCAGGATCTTCCATAAAATAAGCAGAGATGTTGGCTTCATCTTTTCCATATTGATTCTGTGCCACCAAAGTATAATTGCCATTGTTGACATGAGTAGGATTGTCCAGCTGAAGGCAGCCATGATATTCTGTCCGATTGGTAACATGTATTTTGGTCCAGATATATTCTGATTCATTCAGTTTAGCCCCATCATGCAGCCATGTCAACACTGGTTGTGGATTTCCCCTCACACTGAATGGAATGCACCAGTGATGGTCCGAATATGGTATTTCAAGAAATGTGATATTTGGTGCAACTATAATAAGAACAATGAAAAAAATAACCTGAGTCTTTCATGCAATGTCTTCTTTGTCAATCAATCAGCTTGTTCAAATAAAGCTAAGATACAAGCAGAACGGTAGAAATAATGAAATTTGAAAACAATTTTGTTTCTGTATAATAATAAAAGAATTATCTAGAAGAGGAGTTGCTACCTCTATTGACTACCACACCATTGGTGGATGGTGGGAATTGATTTGGGGGTTTTTATGGAAACCAGGAGATCTGTGCAACTACTCTACAAGATGCCTAGTCCCACCAAACCCTCCATTTCATTATTCCCTTTCTAAGATTACTATCAACACTAAGAACTGGGAGACAGACAGTCTTAGAAACTGCATCTCCTTTAAGGACAGACCACCTTACAGGACTGAATAAGAAATAATATTGACTGGAAATCCTCCTAAAGGCCATAGCATATTATTATTTGTTAATGCCATTTACCCTGCTGCTGGCATTTACCCATATCTTAATGATGTATTAATAATACTAAATATGCTTAATGATGTAGTAATAATACTCAATACACTGAATCCTATAGCAAAGTCAAATGAACAATTTTGTTGGTAAGGCTGTAAGTCATTGAGGACAGCCAGAAAAGAAAAGGATACAATTCTCAACCTAACTCACTTCTTGCAAATATTTATTTTATAAACAATTTCTCTCTGGGAAAAGTTCAGCATAAATTCCAAAATGTTAGTTCCTGATTTTTTTTTCATTAGGCAATGATTTTCTGCATGAAAACTTTTCTAAAGTTATTTACATACAGAACACGGTGAGGTCGACAGAAGCTTGATCTTCACCCACAGTATTTTCTGCTATACAGTAAATCTGTATGCCACTGTCACTTGATGAGACATTCTTTATAGTAAAAGAAGCTGGGTTCTTATTTGTATCACTCTAGAAGAAATACAAAGAAATACACAGGCTTAGAAAATTTCCATTGAAAACTGAGTATGATCTTTGGCATACTACATTAATGCCAACAAATGTACTTAACTAATTTACATAAGAACACTTTCAACACCGTATACACACTGCTTTTTTTTAAGGACATCTTTGCACATAGTCTATTATGCCCAGTTCCCCTTGAATGGTAGTAGGACAACATCCATTGTGGTTGCTTTCTCTGGACTTGTAGAGCCCAAGGTACAAAAAATGGTTTTGGTAATTTGACTTTCCCAATTATCCAGCTTGTTTCATGCCCTTCCTAGCTCCTTAAGAAGCAAAGCAAGATATCCAGATGATTTCAGGAGAAAAATTAACATTTCCCCAAGGAAAGGTATAATGCCATCCATTCTGAAGCAGATAGCTATGTATTCTCTTTTGAAAAAGTTATATCTAGACAGAAATGAAGACCACCCAAGATAAATTAATGCCTGTTCAAAACTTGAGTTTTGCCTTGGCTAATATAATATTTTAACATTAAAATCTTACCTCATGTTTTGAAACGATATTATTGAAAACCCAAGCTATCGTTGGTGATGGACTTCCTGTGGCTTCACAGTATAAAGTGATAGTTTTGCCTTCAACAACTGTGAGATTTTGTGTATTCAACTTGACTGAAGGCATGCCTAGAGAGTAAGATAGAAATATTTTAAACTTGAACATATACAGTATGGTATGTTTGTCAGAAATTAACAGCAATATTTTGGAGCATCAAAACAGAATTTTAAAATAAACAGTATAGATTTATTTGTTGAAACAACCTCACAAAGCAAAAGAATTTTATTCTACTGACATATGGTATGATATTGAATACTGATATTTCATATGGTAGCAATGGACTGTTTGATACTATCCCTGTCTTGAGTAAAACTTCCTTAATAACTAGTATGAAGTATTTTTTTCTATTCATCTGCTTCTTTATTGCATTCAGTTAAATACGTTTATCAAAAGTGTAAAGGAAATTTAGAACATGTAACTTATTGGATTATTCTCCATTCCTCCCATGTGAAGACATCTCCAAAGTAATCCATCTTTCACAATAACAGTGATCACTACGAAGTAGTCTATCATTTAGATTACAGTTTAAATACACAACTATGCCACTGGTGGGACTATAAATACCAAAGATTATTCTTAAAAATCCTTTTCCTTTCCCCAATATTTGGAGCAAATCTCCCCACAAGATCTAGAATAGATCTGGATTTATTTTAGCTTTGCTTGCTTAAAGCACACAACAAATACATTTCAACTCCAAACTAATTTTGTTTTTCCCTGGCCACTCAGACATCAACCTAAAAAAAGTAAGGTCCTGTTTTAATTGTGTAGAATGTTTAAAAAAGGGGGGGGGGATGATTTCTGAACTCATACAACATGAAAGTTTGTTCTTGTGTAAAAATTCTACTGATTTCTAACCTGGCTATATGCTGATGTCACCAAATACACCCAAGGAAATGTACTGCATACATATATAGGAACGTTACAGCATCCACTGATGCAATTTCATCAGATCTATTTAACTAATATTTGATGTTTCTACATACAAAGGACAGTTGAATATAAAATATTTTACATTAAACATAAAAATATCTAGTTGAAAAGCTTTTTTCCTCAATGCTGATATTGAAAATTAATTCCTGTCCATATAACTATTATCAATTCCAATTTACATAGAAATTCTCGGAGACTGTGCAATAACATATGGACTGTTATTATGTTCCTCAGACAGGGATGTTCCCCCATTGTGAGATGTCCTTGAAAATATGTTATTTGTTTTGTAATGTAGGTGCCTAGTAACTTCTAACATAATGAAAGTTGGAAATATATTTTTTCCAGAAGAAATTAAGTTAAATGTGATACTTTTGGAATGATGACCAAGATGATAATCTGAACCTTTGGAATTTTCTTCTTGTTTCAAAATCTGTACATTTCTTTATTTAAAAAAATATATGAAATTATATTCTGATACTGCTACTTCAGTTTGTCATTTGGAATACTTCTTCATAAGGTAAATTTTGTATGTATTTGGCAATGAATATGTACAAATAAATTCCCAATTATAGACTAATGGATTGCTGAAGATCTGAACTATCTGAACAGATCTTAAGTCCATTTCATTTATTTCAAAAAGTAAAGGCAAAGATAATGCTAGTTACCATTTAAGCGACAGAATGGAACAGAATACCACTGTCATTATGTCACATAATCTCCTAGATACACAATTATATTTGCAGCTGAAAACTTAAGGATGGGAAGAAATTGAGAGAAAACAGATAAGGTTTTCACATACATATGGCTCTCAAGAGAGGGAAAAGGAAATAAAAATCTACTAAAGAGCTACAGAAAAGGTCATGTTGGAGTCAAAGAAGGAGAAAGAGAATATGGCTAGCAAATAAAGTGAATTTAGGCAATTTCAGATTGCTGACTATATCTACGTTCTTGTGAGGTGGAAAATAAACAGAGTCAGCAGAGGGTTATCTATCCAAGGAGAAGAAAATGCTTTATAATATCAGCCCACACCCTACACCCCCATGGAAAAGGATGACTGAAAGATAAATTGATTAACTTTCTGCTAGGTCCCTTCCCCACCCAAAAAAGAATTGCCAGCTAAGTCTAACAGAAGCCTACCTAAACACCTATGTTCCTAACAAAAGGGGCACATTAGCAGAAGTGTTGCTTTTGGAGGCAAGGGAACAGTTTTGCAGAACCATGTAATTGAAAAAAAAGTCGACTTCTTAGAATACTGAAAGCCTTTCCTCTGTGAAATGTTATGAATAAATAAAATCTGAACTGAAAGAAACCTCTTTCACCCTGCCTCTAAATAGCTACAAGCTTTTATTGAAAATGCCAGTCAATTTGCACTAAAATGTCTAGAGATTGATAATGCTCAAAATTCAGGGCAGACAAAAGCAGAAACCTTTAACTTGCAGTAAACCTTTAACTTGTAGTAAAAAGGTGTAGTCACAGATGTTCCAAATTGTGAAAACCTACACTCTTTTTTGTACTGTACACTTATTACTTCATCTTGGTAAAATACTCTGAAACCTACTGAACAATTATGTAACCTTTCAAGAGTCTACTTCAAGTTCATTAATGTGAGGGCATGATTGAGACAGAACGTGAGCAATATTGAAACAGTAATATTAGAATCCTCAAAGTCTCTACAAGCCTTACCAAAGTGTGTAAGGCTTATTTTTAAGAAAATGTATACAATACAAGCTCACAAGTTAATAATTAGCTGCACTTAACATTTTGAGGGCCAGAGGACTGAGAGCTACAATGGGCAAAACTATTGTTCAAAATGGATGCACTATGTACACAGCTGGATGAGGCTGGCATTTTGCTATTTAGTTTTCTATAACAAGAGTTTCACATTTGCTGCACCAGCCACTGTCAGCCAAAAAAAAAGTTCTGATAGAACCAAGCTTGTATTTATTTCTTACTCAACCAATCCTCTGAAATTTATGCCCAAACTTGCCTAAATCCAAGCTACTTTTTAAAAAATCCATTCTAGACTGATTTTCCCAGCTTGATATTGTCACAAATGGTTTTGAAAATCATAGGCGAGATTGAGCTTCCAAAGTGAAGCTACAATACCTGAATATATTTTAAAATGCTCAAGCACAGCTTATAAAATAGCAAAACTTTTTCCCCCTATAACAGAGGGACCTTACTTTCATAGATAATTTCTCCCATAAGTATTTTTATTGGTCTCAGATTTTTTAAAGAATATGACATTTGATATGTTTTAATAAGGAAGCTATAATTCACTCAATGAGGTATGCCATGTCATCACAAAGGTTTGATTGGCAGTTATCTAAATGGAAGAAAACTCTGCATGTGAGTTACATATTTATTATAGCCTCAAATCTTTCAGTAACTTGAATTACTGGACAGTCTCAAGAGCAAAATTAAACAAAACATCCATTAAAATCCTAGTGCTGAGTATATTTTTGAACCTGGTTTACTGCATGTATATTTTAATACAATAAGGTGAATCACACAGAAAATATCTCCATGGTTGCAACTGCACAAAGCAAATAACGTATTATCTACTTAGAAGTAACACTGCAAACTATATACGCACCAGTAATGAAAAAGTGGGATTGCATACTAATTGGTTTGACAACAGGAGAGAACTTCTCTAAATATAGAAGCACTGCATAAGATATTAGTTGTTTTTGTATACTCTCATTCAGAGGCCATTTTGCATAAAGCATTTGGCATTACCTAAATGGCTTGCTTAGTTAGCTTAGACATAATGCCTGCTATAATTAGTACTTCGGTGTGATGTACACAACAGTAAAGGCAAAATCTCCTCATGAGTCAAGTTCAAATCCTGGTGATTCCATGAAACTATTGATGGAATCATTCTGGTAAAAATATAGAAGTGGTGATTTGCCATTATTTATTTCCAAAATCTTTCTAGAAAAACTGATTTAGAATTTTCTGGTTACATTTTCAAGTATTAACTAGGTTCAATCCAGCTCAAGTTTCTAAAATCAGACAAAGCAGTGATCTCTCTAGATCCGTGATGGTGAACCTATGGCACGGGTGGCACAGATGGCACACACGGAGCCATTTTGCTGGGCACAAAAGCTGTCAAGTCAATTTATCTCCAGCTAAGCATGCACATGTGATTGCACATGCACTCATGCGCGATTGCAGAGACCCAGCTGGTCTTCAGGCATCCGCTGTGCATGCGCATGTTTACAGCAGGAAATCCAGCTGGTCTTTGGAACTCTCCTGCACATGCACAGGCAATTGCTCATGTGTGCATGAGTGCCTGTATGCAGCGTGCATGCATTGCATATGCAAAAGTTGCATGCATGTGCAGATGGTGCAGTTGCACATGCAGTGCATGTTGAGCCGCATGCATGTGCGGATGTCACGCGCAAAGCACGTACTTTTCGGCAGTTGGTAAGTAAAAGATTTGCCACCAATGCTCTAGATGATTCTTAGCTTATATGCTTCCATGGTCCCTCATTCTTCACTATAATTAGTAAGACACAAGTACATTTTAAAAAATTCTTTTTTTCAATTAACAGTTGAAAACTATTGTTAAAATCAGAAATTATATTTAAACTAAACAATTAGAAAACAATCCAATCATGATCCATAATCTGAAATTCATTTGTTTCCCTAAATGATAAATCTAACCAATTTTTTCAGATATGAATATTTTGAGAAACTACAATTGAATTTTTAAAAATGGGAGATTCCGATGTACTCTTCCCTGCTGCTGGGAAAAATCCTACGAATCAAAGCAGGTTGTGTATCTGAAGACAAATAATACTTACGGCTCCGTTTCATAATTATGTACATTTCTTATAACAAGGTTGCATTTTGGTAAATTTTCTTGAGTTGGGCTTAATTCCCAGTGACTAGATGAACACATCTGTATAGAATTCTTGATAACAATACAGAAGTAATTTGTCACTGCTTTTGTCTATTATTTATTCTCCGCTTCTCTGACTAAAGCCTTTGGATTTCCAAGGGGTCTCCGATACAAGCATACACCTAATTCAGCTCTATTTAGCTTTTTAGGAGCAGCAAAGTTCAGCTAACGCTGTTCCCTGTTGTTGTCATTTATATAGTAACAATAATAAAGTGAATTTTTCAGGTCAGGATATATTTTGCAGAGGACAGCAAGCTCACTGGAGCTGATGTTGATGGGTACATAATGAATCCACATGAATCTGCTGGATATTTATGCTTTATCCAAAATCTGTGGAGAAGCAACTTAATAAACCTTCCATTCATCTGGAATCTTTTTTATTTTTTTATTTATAGATAACTTTCCCTATCAGTATTATGGCTTTATATGGATCTGTGTTGAAAGAGTAAAATATAATTCTAGGTACGTATGGAGCTCAGGATCTTAGGAAATTGTGTATCTGATTTAAGGTGTACCTGACAGGACTAACATATGTCCCCATGTATATTCCAAATCACTATTATCCTTCAAATCTACACTCCTGCGCAATTAGAATCATTCTAAAATTCTTCTGTTTTTATTTTAACAAAATAATGCCCTGTAAATAACCAAAGATAATTTACAATTGGTATTACAAACAGGAATGGAGTGTTATAAAAAGGAATGGAAACGGAGATGAGCTCCACCCCCTATAGTTGGCAACGACTAATATTCACTGTATGTTCTGATATCCAGTTTGCTTTATTATATTTTTGGTGTAATCTCATTTCACATTTATCCTCAAAAATGCCTTTGATTTAATTCCACAGTTCCTCTGGTTCCCTATCAATGAGTTCAAGACGTCAAAGCAGCACTGATGTTTTCTTTGATAACAGTTGGTATATCTCAAGATTGTATTGATAGCTGGTTGACTTTGTTCTTTTGTTTTTTCTTGGCTTGGGATTTGCACATGAACAGTTCACAATTTGTTCCTTCCCATTTTTTAGATTTTTTTAATACAGCCTTTACTATCTTTTATAAATAACTCAAGGCAGTGAACATATTTGACACTCCTTCTGCCTCCTATTTTCTCCACAACTATAATCCTGTGAGTAGGTTGGGCTGAGAGAGAATGATTGGCCCAAAGTCACCCAGCCAGCTCACATGCCTAAGGCAGGAGCCGCAGGGGTAGTATTCACAATTTTCTAGTTCCTAGCCTGGTGACACTACACCGATTTGGCCTCTCACCACAGTTTTGCTATTATAATTTACCTCCTCAATTTCTTGTATTAATTATATATTCAATTCTATTTCTGTGTGCTCTATCTGGTTATGTCTATATATATACGTGTACTGTTTTGCACGTTCAAAGAATGTGATAGCAATGAAGAAACCATTACTTTGTCAAAAATTTATAAACTGTTCTTCTGCTTTATATTTATTTTCTAGACTAGGGCATATAGTCCAACTACTTTTTTATCCTTACTACTTGCATCTCTCCAATCACAAGCAGCGCATCTCATTTTTGTCATTTTCAAATAAAACTTGACTACAAAACTCATCAAACTCCTTCATTTCTGCATCAATAGTTAGAACAAAACCATTCCTTCTTTATTTTTCATGCCTTGAATAGTAAGTAGTATAATATTCTGAATGAGTGCCAAATTCCAGTCCATCTGAATTTGTTGAAGCCTAAAATAATTCTATATGTTATTCATGTCTGGGCCTACACTTTAAGAATATATATTTTTAAAGGTGGCATTTTAATCTAGAACTGTGTTATTAAAATCTGGTTTGAGAACCTCTGGGGGTCCCTTAAGACCTATTCAGGGATCTGCAAAATCAAAATTATTTGCTAGATATTGGAGATATTTGCAAAAATTTAAAACTATGTCACCATTTTCATTATTTTTATTTGTTCAAAAATGAACAATATTTCATAAAATATTTTATTTAATATCTAGTGGTTTTAATATTGTTATGTTTACCTGATTCAATGCATAAGTATTATACAAATGCATATATTTTAATTTTAAATATGGTAAATATTGATAACATAACCCACACAAACAAAAGCTCTTTGGGGGTGCTCTAAATTTTTAAAAGGAGAAAAGGCATTGAGCGCAAAGTACTTGTTAAGCTGTGCACTGACTATTAGGTTGCATTGCCTTCCTAGCAGAATCTTATCAAAGCAGTCCAGATGGGAAAGTTTCTGTGAGATCTTGCCACCTACTGGTAAGGAAAGAAATTATATGATATTCCTCATTTATTATATTTACCTGAAATAACAATGAGACTTTCCTCCAAATCAATGTAACTTAAAATGAAAAAAAAAATCTTAGATTCTCAGGCAATACAATAATGGAGCCTTTTTAAAATTTAAATTCTTTTTGACAGGAGGATATCTTGAATTTAAATAAGTCTTCCTTTCAAGTAAATATCTAGCTGTTCATCTGCCCATTATATAAAAGTCTTGGGTTTAAAATAATCTTATAATGGGTTCCAAAAGCTTTAGAGCAATCTACAACTAGGAAAACATTTCCAGGAAAGGGGAGGAGTATATGTTCAAAAATGGGTTGGAAAGACAGAGATAACGATAATTATTTCAATGTGAATAATGAAGAGATGAAGAGTTCTGTGCCATAATATATATAAATATTTTTTTCATAGGCTGATATTCAAATTGTTCAGTATTGTTTCCCAGATTTGGAAAATGTATACAACCATATTTTCATGACATATAGCATTAGGTCACGAAAAACGAGATGGGATTATGAATTCAAGTGTAATGGATTTTATTTTTAAGCAATTTTGGAGTATAGTGGTTTTTTTAATTAAAATGTATAAAAGCATAATCTCTGTAACATGTGAACCATATGTAGTATATAAAACATATGGCCAATATTACTGTCAATATTTCCAACAAATCAGTGTTTGGCTTAAGTACGTCCTTCAAAATTTTATTGTTACAATTCAAAATTTATTGGGGGATTTAAGTTACTAGTTAAGCTCCTAGAGACAACGATAATATTTTGAAGTAATGTTCTTAACCCAACTGAGGTTTCTTAATGTATATGATAAAATAAGATTTCACTGGAACTAATTCCATTCTTGTAGCAAGACTTGCCGTCAAATTCATGGGAACTTGTTTAAAAGAGTTATAATTCTGGCCTAAAGTACCGGTAAATTGTATCTCAAGACATTGTGCAAATTGATAAATCTTCCATCCATTAGAAGACCTAACAGCCCCCTTCTTCTTCAAACTAGAGGGATTTTACACATCACTAGTTCAAGCCCGATCATTTTAATATTTAGTCATGATAGCAAAGACCAAAAGTTCACCTTTGGTAAAAATTATTTGGTAAAAATTATTTACCAAAAATGAAGATAGGACATCAATGAAGATTAACAGAAGACTTTTATCAGAGAAGGAAGAAGTACTAGGAATAGGGAAAATACTTCATGTGAGAGAACTTGATTTAGAGTGATTTTTAACAGTAGAATAATCTGCAACAGGAAGTTTTAAACATGGACTTCATTTTGAAATGAAGTTAGTCCTCAACCTGTGACTATAATTGGGACTAGAATTTCCATTGCTAAGCAAGGTGGTAATTAAATGAGTTGCGCCTGATTTTATGACCTGTTTGCTAGGATTGTTAAGCAAATCTCTGCAATTGTTAAGTAATCATTCGGTCATTAAGCAAATCTAGCTTCCCCCAGTTGAGTCTCAGAAGCTGACTGGGAAGGTCACAAATGATGATCACATGACCCTGGGACATTGCAACCACCATATACATGCTGGTTTCCAAGGGCCCAAATTTTTATCATGTAACCAAAGTGATGCTGCAATGATGTAAGTGTGAGGACCACTAGTAAGCCACTTTTATCTATGCAGTTGCAATTCTGAGCAGTCACTAAATTAATGGTTCTAAGTTGAGGACTTCTGTACTGAAAAGGATTTGTCCAAACTATAATCTTTTTGATCAAGATATAGATACATAAATGTCCATATTACTGCTATAAAGACACATAAATACACAGCATGCTATTTTCATTTCCATTTGGCGTGAACAACACTACGCAAAAGAAAGAAAAGCAGTTAAGAAACTGTAAGCCACAGAAATTGCAGTTTTTCAATGACTTCCTGAAAACAAAAAACCTAGTTTACGCACTCTGCTTGGCACAAAATCACACAGTACTTCCCAAAATTTTGCTCAGTGTGACCTCTTCCACAGATTCAATCAGTATTCTGTCAAACATGTCAGACATACTTAACCATCTAGTCTCCCTGTAATTCTTACATTCATTTTTGTTAGCTTTCTTTTATATAAGGGAACAATAACAGCATTCTTCCAATTGTTAAGCCCAGATGCAGTTTTTCACATACATGTTAAGCAAGATACACACTGTCACTTCATAAACAAATTGCATTCATATGTGGATATTTCTCCAATTATATAATCTACTCCTGAGCTTTAACTGTTATCAACATTCTCACAGCAATTATGACTTGTTTTTTGTCCATTTATCTATTAACAGTTATAGTGTTTTTAATTTTACTTTTTGGCATTTCGCTATCATTTCCCCATAAACTATAAATAAAAAAATACTTATTTCAGGATTCTTTCCTTCTAATTTAATCTCATATCATTTCATCATTTCTATTTTTCATTCCCATCTTCTTCTGATCCATTTCATTTTGTTCTCTTAAAACTTTACCATTCCTTGCTCTCTGCATCTAATTTTTTGTCTTTTTACATATTATACAATAACTTTTTTCTCATTCTATTTTATAATTCCTTATATGAAATTTTCTCATTCACTACCACTTTTTCTTTCATATTCACAAATAATTTTTTCATACTTTCTATTAGTCCAATTCCTCAGCCTTATTTATTTATTTATTTATTTATTGCATTTTTATACCGCCCCCTCTCCCGAAGGACTCGGGGCGGTGTACAGCAAT
>JANHFJ010005493.1:9969-23021 GCA_032468195.1 Cerberus rynchops
TCCTCATTTGCTGGCTGAGGAATTCTGGGAGTTGAAGTCCACAAGTCGTAAAGTTGACAAGATTGGAGACCCCTGGCATAAAGGCTATTTGAAGGATTAGCACAGTGGCTGAAAAATGAAGCACTATTACCAGAAGTACTAATTAAATTTTCTAAACAAATAGTTAGAAATATACCGTAATCATTTTTAAATATCTGGTTCATTTCACAGACATATGATAGAAAATTCCAATATTATTTCTGACCTAAAAATGTGCACACAAAACTGGCTTTCCAAAGCAGTGTGTGTTTAGGCAGGCTCTTCTGTGATTGTTATTATCTTCTTCTTGGTAGGTGTTCTTTTCACAGGCAGTTAGTGATAGTGGTCCTACGGACTGAAAGAGAAGGAAATGTACTCCCCTGTTTCTTCCCAAAGTGTTTTGCATATAATAGATCACTGTCTTTCCCTAAATCAATTTTTATTTACCGACAAAAGGCAACTGTATTCTGATAATGTATATACATATGTATGTATGTTCTCATTGGGAAAAGGGTTGGAAGAGAAAATACGAACTACATTCTTGCTACGATACTTTTGACCCTAGAAAATGATCAGTTACAGGTAGTTCTCGATTTACGAGCATAATAAGGACCAGAATGTCTATTGTGAAGCAAGGCTTTAAAGTGAATTGCATCCAATTTTATGAACTTCTTTACCATGGTTGTTAAATGAATTAGTACAGTTAAGTAAATCAAGTTTGGAGAAAGCTGCCTGGAAAGATCACTAATGCAATCGTATGTTCCCAGGACATTGCAATCGTCATAAATACATGCTGGTTGCTAACCACTCAGATTTTGATCATGTGATCATGGGAAGCTGCAGCAGTCTTAAATGTGATTACTAGTTGCAAGTAACTTTTTCAATGCCATTGTAACTTTGAACAATTGCTGCACAAATATGTATAAGCTGAAAACTATCTGTAAATCCTATATTTGTTTTTAAACTCTTATTTTAAGAGAACAATATATGTTAAAGATAAGGCTAAGCAAGCAATATTCTAAAGTTGTAAATTTTTAAAATTTTATATCGGTAGGCCAAATGTATCAACAATATCCACAACAGGGTGGATATCCTTCTCAACAGCCACAAGCTCAGCCTCAGCAACAATATGGTGTGCAATATCAAGGTAAGCAGGTGGCAGGTTCTTCAGCATTGCTAAATAGTTTTGTAACCACTTGAATACTTCTTAATAGTTTAGTTCTCAAAGTAAAAATAAAATAGAAATGGGATATGTTATTCTCATTCTCAACTCTGTATACTTTTAGATAAGTTTAGAGCTGTTTTGGAGTGCTAATGTATCCCTAAGTAGCAACTGAATGCTACCATTGCTCAGAACTGATTGCTTTAATAGTATATGTATAATTATATGGTATTATGGATATTTCGGTGTCTCATTTTTAAAGGGGATAGTGTATAACTGTTTGAAAAAACAGATGGAATGCATTATGATAATTAGTTTAACATAAACAATAAAATAGTAGAAAATGCCAATTGCTTATGTTTTACTTGCTCATTCTATCAGATTGAAGATTGCCTCTAGAAAAAATGTAGACGCCTAAGTTACAGTGAAACTAGTCAAATATTTTCAAGTGCCCAATAAATCAGATGGCTCCTAGAAGAGAAGTTGCATCTTAATGATTACATTTCCCTTGAACATTTTGTTTAGGATGAATCTTTGCTAAAACAACATCTAAGATCCAGCTCCTACAAACACACAAAATAAATGCCTCTTCAGTTTTAGCAGTTGTTAATATAATTGCCAACAGTCCTTTCTGCGTATGGAAATTAGTTTTGTAAAAGCTTACAGAGAAGCCATTCAGTTTTGTGCCTAATATTTATGTATGGGTTTTTGGTAAGTTTTAGAAGGCTTTACACTGTGTACATTACAGATGATAGTCTTCTTAGTATTATCACTAGCTATAGGTCAGTTTAGTTAAACCAAAACTGTCTAGTTATGCTCTTGATTGTATCAAAGTAAATTTTGAGCCCAAATTCAGGTGAGTTTTGGACTTCAAAGTGTATTTTAGTCATTGCTTTCTCTTAAGGATCCTGTGTTTTTAATTTATTGTGTATCTGGTATTTAATGCTAACAGGATTCCAGTCATTGGAGAGGTTTCATTGCAAGTAGCTTCAGGTGTGTTTTATGCAAGAAATAAATGGAGTTCTTAGTCTCCCGTCCCCTTCCAGATTTTTGGTTCACAGTACCAGTAAATTTGTCTTTGAAAGTTATTTGTGATATAACTGAACGTATGGACATTAAAATATAAACACTCCTATCTATGTTTTTGTATTTGTGAAAATGATATCTGGAGATGATGTTTTGCATTCCGATGTGTATTGATTGTTTCACACTGGGATCTACATGTACACATACTGATACTTATGGAGCTACTAAGTGATTTGAATTCTAAAAATTTTGACTTGAAACTTGGCCATTTTGAGCTCAGTTATTTTCAGCGATCTGGTTTTAGAAACAGTGTTGAAATGGGCACTTCTCATTTTTTAATGGATTATTATTGGTGTTATGAGTGCAGAACAAAAATACGTTCCCAAAATAGCATTTTGTGGTTGGAACAAAACACTCAAGTCATTTATAGGTTTTGTTCTGTTGGAGTATAATCATTGGCTGCTTCTGTGGAACATTTTGAGTGGGATTATTTTGTTATAACCTTGAAACAAAACATGTTTCTATTTGGTCCACACTTCTTTAAAATGTGCATCTAGTAAAGAGACTTTTTACATATCAAAATATGTGAAATATACTATATTATGTTTATACAATATTTTATGCATAAATAATACAAATTCACTTTCTCTACCACCTTGACACTTTTTTAATGGTTTACATAGAGTTCCCCCTCCCACAAATGCTTTGTTGAAGTTTGTAAACTGTACTTTTGATGGTGCTAGTATTTTGCTCACCTACACAAATCAAGCTTTAGAATACAGCTATGTGAAACTGTTCCTCCATGTGTACACTATGTTCATACATATTGAGGGCTGTAGAACTCTGAATTCATGTTTTCAACAGCTGTACTTAAATTTTTTTACTGTTCCAGAATATGCATACACATTTGTGCACATGCACTCACACAGAGAAATTATTAGTTTTGTATATGGAAATGGTAGTTAGATACAGTGGCATGCAGAAAGATGGAAGAGTATTGAAATTCCAACAATGGAGGAATGAATCATAAAACTGTTGGAATGGGCAGAAATACGAAACTGCCCTGTTTAGTCAAATGCTTTTCTGAAAGGCTGGAAACCTAGATTTCTGGAAGAGATTAAAGGGAGGTGATAGGTTGTCAATATTTGTTGAAGAGAAGATTGGAAGTTGCTACATTTTATAACTGCAGTCTTTTTTTTTTGTTGTTTATTTCTTGCCCCTTTTTCTTTTTCTTTCTGTTTTTATTTGTCTTTTACTTCATGTAAAACTCAATATAAATAAATAAATAAATTAAATACTACTAATGTAAAGAAGCAGGTTCTACTTTCACCTAAGTCTGTTGTTTTATTTGGATCTCTTAGCAGGCTACAGCCAACAGACTGCTCCTCAACAAGCCCAGCAGTTCCCAGGATACAGCCAGCAAGCCTCCCAAGCTCCAGCTCCTGGCTTTCCTGGCCCAGCTCCACAGCTGCCAGCTCAGCCTCCTCAGCAGTATCAAACAGGCAGTTACGCTCCACAAAATTATACAACTCAGGCCTCCCAATCTGCTAATTATAATGTAACTCCAGTATCTCAACCTGGAATGGCTCCTAGCCAGCCCAGCACCTACCAGCCAAGACCTGGTTTCACCCCACCTCCTGGATCTACTATGACTCCTCCTCCAAGTGGCCCCAATCCTTATGCACGCAGTCGTCCTCCATTTGGCCAGGGCTATACTCAGCCAGGTCCTGGTTATCGATAAGGAAACTATGCTGTTAAAGAGAGCCCCAGGTAAATCCAAGCAGCTGCTGATGCTGTTCCACCTGTACAGACAAGAAGATTCTTTAATTGATATTTAAAAAATATTGAAAGGCAAAATATTGTATGGTATCACCTTTGCTCTTTAATTTTCTGGGATTTAATGACCAAATGAATCTTGTTTCCTGCTTTAAATTGCATTGGCTTTCTAGTTTAATATTTGTCCCATTGGAAACACTACCTAAATGTATGTAAAGCAGATGACATTCTAGTTTGCCATATTAAACTGCTAGGTGAATATCTAGCTGACTTGAATTGGTTTTACTAATAAAATTACGTACTAAATTAGATCCACTTGTTAAAAATTAGATACATATACATTGTAATCTTCACAATACAATTGAATAAAAACATTCAAATCATTATTTGATCATTTGCGAGAAGTCTGTTAAGTAAATGTTATACCTATCTTTCTACAGAAAACTAACTCTCCAACTCCCCAGAGTTTGTTGAAATATTTGTCACATAACACATTTGAAGCAATTCCTATTATTGTAGCAGCTGAAAAATGCTGTAGTAAACATTGTGTAAATGTGTTCTTTTTCCTGCATATATCAGTAAAAATGACAGATACTTGAATGAGGATAATAGTCGAGGCAGAAAAACTCAAGCGAATTAAGTAAATTAAAATGCCTTTCATAACAGATGTTATTAGCAGTCTAGAACTCTCAGCAGCAAAATTCTTGTATTGGAAACAGAATGCTGTTATGTGTTGTCTTAACATTTTGATTAGCTAATAAATAGCTTATTTTAATTATTGTTTGTAAGTTAAGGTGATATTACCATGGCACACTTGGTGAATTACATCAGAATTCTGATAAGGCAGGATCATGGATTGCTCAGAAGGGCTTGTACATGTTGTTTTTTTGTTTAGAACATGGATGTCAAACTCATCGCATCATGTTGCAGTCACATGGTGTACTGTGATGTTTTTCCCTTTGCAGAGCTGAGGTGGGCATGGGCTGTGCATGACGTATCCGGCATGCGGGCCACCAGTTTGACACCCCTGGTTTAGAGCATTAATGCACATAACATTTTTCTTGAATTATATTCAGATGTCCCTGCTCAACACTTTTTCTTTTTTTTCTGAATCAAGCCCATAACATTGCTAGGATCAGAGACTATAATGGTTCATTTAAACCTGTATTATTTTTCTCTGTTGTATGAAATCAAAAGCCTTAAAATTAGATGATCCAAAATTTTGGAGGGAAGAGAAACTACATTATATGGTAACTATAAAATATGCAACAAATTTGTATTGTCTTTAGGATCTATCTTTTATTAAATCTGTTTAAAAATTTATTTTCACAGCGTTGAATATACTTCATAGCATAACCCAGAATTTCATCATTAAGTCCTTGGTGAATTTTCCTCACTCTGCCCTAGAACTGCTTTTCAGTATCAGTGTTATTTATATTATCTTATGCCTGTCTTCTCGCATTTTGATTTGGCATGTGAGAGATCCAGGTTTTGTATGTATCTAATGATTTTTACCTATGTGCTGTATTCTTACCTTTCCACCATACCTATTTTGAAACTTAAAGTTCAGCACTTCTTTCCCTGAACCATAACAATTGTTTAAATATATCTTGTTTTAAGAAATTTTGTTTACTATTAATTTATTTAAAAGATTTCTATGGCCATCCATATTTCAGTTACAACTCAGTGAGGCTTATAACAACAATACAAAAATCATGAAAACAATAAGAAAAATTTAAGAACTTTATTCCTTATCACCATTCCAGGATATCATCCTGTGGCTCCAACTTTACTGTTTAAATAAAGAGCCACGTCTTGTTAGCCTTCTGGAAAACTAAAAAGGTGGTGGCCTCCTGGAACACCTGGGGGTGGGGGAAGGATGTTCCATAAAGTAGTAACAGCTTTGGGAAAAGAATGCTTTGTAGATCCTACTAGATGTCAGTATTTCAAGGAAGGGATGTGCAACATGCCCATCCTAGGACAGGCAGGTATCATCAAATGAGAGGCAGTTCTGCAGATAACCTAATCCTGTGCTATTAAAGCTTTAGGTAAGAAGCACTACTTTGAATGGCAGCGGCAAGAAAACTGGTAGCCAATGCAGTTGACACATTAGAATGTAACATGGGAAAACTTGAGGCACCCAACATTTAACTTTAAAGTTTCTGATCTGTTTTTGAAAGATTTATGCATGTCAGCCCTGCCAAGTAAACCAGAACAGGAAACCTAACCAGAACAGCTGATTCCACTTTATTGTAAGGCTACATTAACAAATCTTGTAACTATACAAGATTTACAATACAAATCTGCCGCTGTCTCTTTCACAGTCTGAGGAGATAAGGAAGGCTCCTTTTGAATTTCATTCTTCAGCCATTAAGCAGGTGTACCATAATCTCATGTGATGGTTCACCAGGCAGCATCTGTCCCGTCTCCAGCTGTTTTTTACATATCATTACATGCATTACACACATTTTCTATTGAAAATGGATCACAACTATCATTATCCCTATCTTGAAAATATAGTGAATGAAGCTGTAAGAAGCTGCTCAGAACCGTTCAGAGCATGTTGGTGTCAATTACACATTTATTTCTTCAAGAATATATACTCCTTGGTCTTAGCAGTTGCCAGTCCATAGTGTGTCTGCCTTGTCAAATGTCTGCTTCAAAATCAACTCGAATTAAATCAGAAAGCTAATTGGATCTGACTGATCTCTCCACAATAATAAGTAAAATCAATCTATTCCCTTTTTTCATGTTAAAATCTCACTATTGTTTATTTTATTACAGGGTTATGCCAATAATACCCTGATTATTTCTTTTTTTCCTACTTGATGCCAAAATATTGTGAAATTCCCAACTGGTTATCAGCTTCAAAAAATTGAACCAGCGTTAACAAATTGTGTCTCAATTCAAGTAATGTTAAGAGTCTTTGTTGCCAATAGAGAAGCTATCACAGAGCTTGCTGTAGAATTTGTTCTGGGTAAAGATATACAACTTGCACATATTCCAATAGCCCAATTTTCGAGAGCCAGAGGTGCTTTTACTTAGTTTTAGCTACCAAACAGCTTCATGAGTCATGCCTTAAATTAGCTGTTTCATGATGTTGTTCTTGAAAAGTTTAAGGCAGCACAAAATGCAGTTGCTAAATTAGTGTCCTTTACATACTACCATTTCTTGAATTGGTTGTATTGATTTTTGGATGTGTTGTAAATAAAATGAATTAATGATTATCAGTACCTGATATGATATTTTGCCAAGGCAAACTGATAACATAAACAAATTTCAGAATTCTAACCGTGAACTAAAATGCTGCTCATAAGCATTCTCGTAAGGATCATTTGGACACTTTCCTTGATCACTCCAAAAATCTGTGTTTTGTCTCTCTTAACCACACACAATTCACAGAACAGTATCTATGTTCATGTCTCCTAACTAAATACAATTCATATAGTCCTTCAGCTTTCCATGTTTATGTTTTACAGTATATTTAGGGAAAAATTTACAAATGGCACATTATATAATAAAAAATTGTCAAGCCCTTCAATTTTCTGTGGACAAGTCTGAAATTTTGAAACCCTTCTAAAAGACCTTTGAGATGGGATCTCTCAATATGGTTTATATCTTAAAAAACTCATGAAGTAGAGTTTTATGCATTTTGAATTTGTCATCAGATAATTTAAAGCAATATTGCCCTGCATGTCTATTTTCATTATTTCAAAATGATCTGAAGGATACTGAAATGTCTTCTAATGGATTCTTTCAAAAAATGGTGGCAGTAGGAATTATCTTCAAAATAATCCCCACTCATCTTTTTTTTTCAAAAAACGAATCTGACATTTCAAATTAGATAATTGTAGCTTTGTGTAGGCTGAATATATCAATAAATCAAATAAAGATTAAAAATATTTTATTAAGAGTACAATGTACCTGCAGTGTACTTATATTTTCTGTAAACAACCAAACCGATATTCCTTACATTTCTTGCATTTTCATTCATTAAAACTTACATCTCTTTATAATGTTTAAATGTTTAAGTAATACAAATGTAGCATTTTATGCAGGGAACAGCTAAATTATTTTAAAAAACAGTCTTCATCTTCCATTTTATAAAGCAAATCACATTACTCTTCAGTTTTATATAAAACAAAATATTTTTAAATAAATGTACTTTGGATATGCTTGGACAGTCTTCTATACAACACAAGGCCACATTTCTCCATATTTAACTGAAATAAAACTGCCTGATTACATTCTTGATATGATTTACACACTGTCAATCTGAATATACACATTTCCTACAAAACAGCTTCAAGAAGTAAATGATTAAGTCTGCTATGTACTTGAAGAAAAATCTGTTAGAAATACTTATAGTCTTTTTAAATGGCATGTGTACTTCGTATTCAGATACCTATACCAGAGTACACAGTATTTTTTAGGAAGTTAATTCCATTAACAACAGCAAAAAATATTAAGGCTTTTGCATCTTTATTTCAGCAATATATTTTCCCCTGTAAATTGATTGTTTGTATATGTATGTGCATTTATTATGAACTAATTCAATTTCTGTTGGAAGACAAAACAGCCATTACAGTATTATTTATACATATACCAGTAAATGCTATCAAAACCAATAACTTTCTGACATACAACAAATTTTAATGCCTTTTTTTAAATGTTTGTTGTTACAATCCAATGTATACTGGGAGCTCAGAATAAAAGTTTGTATCGTTGAACTGAAATCTCCCTTGTGTTGAGGAACTCTTGTGCAATGTTAATTTAGGATAGTAGAATGGTTGTTGGGTTCAGTTAACATGATTCTTTTTTCCTGAATGATATTTTAATTGAAGAAATCTGAAATCAGAGCTTAAGTGGTGTCAGTTTTATTTAAAGTTTGAATAAAATCTGCAACTTTTCAAATGGACTGGCAAAAATAAAATGACAAAAATATCCAGGAATTAACTGAGAGAATAATTTAAGTATGTTTGAAAAGAAGTAGAATGTGACCATTGGCAATGTACATTAATACAATTCAGAAAATATTTTTTTAATCTGCTTTTCAGTAAAGGTGCCTCAAAATATCACAACAATAGTAAAAAATAAACTACACCTTTTACAATAAGTAGATAATATAAGAGACTATTAGGGAGCCAGCTTCCCAAGACATCACTTTATGATATTTTTTTCTGCAACATAACTGCAAATCTGAACATGTATAATTAAGCAGCCAATGCTATTGCAAGTTAACATAGTATTCTCACTAGATTTCAGTTTGTAATATCATGACAAACTTTTATCTGAGCATGGAAGATCAATTTGTTTCTGGTTCTACCATTTTCCAGGTATTGTAGTTCCACACTCATACCAATGAACGTAAGTACTCTGCGTTCCAGCTCCTATTTTTCCAAAGTGGACAGGTTCCTGACGAACAGCTCTAAAATAACCTAGATAAAAGAAATTCAACATTTAGTAAAAATTGAAAATGGGGAAAATGAATCATGTATGTATAATTAAGTAGCTAGATTTTTAAAGTGTTCTTGAACATACAAAGTCTAGAAAATTTTAATTACGGTATATATTACATCAGATCATTTCAGCACATATATAATTGTGATGCAACCAACATTTTGAATGGCTTCCTATACAGTGTAATTTTCAGGGTCATACACAATTATAGCAACATTATTTTTCAGATAAATATCTAGGAAAGTTTTAAGGGTGCATGCCCTTTTTGTTTTATTTTGATCAAGATGCAAATGTAAGTATATATAATAGATAAATAATACATATCTGCACAGGTAGTGCTTCAGAGACCAGAATTTAAGCCAAACATAAGTTGATTAGGAGGTAATATTAAAATCAAGACAAGACTAATAACTGAAATTGTAATAATAGTAATAGTAATTGTTTAGTAATAGTGGAATTGAGAATCTATGTCAATATGAATGAAGACCCTTGTATACCTGTGTTTCTAACCTAATTTTATATTTTATTAATAAACCATTTGGCCAAATGAAAGTCATCAAGCAGACTGAGTTGGCAAAATACACTTTTATGTATTTTATGACTCCGCCCCGAGTCCCTCGGGAGAGGGGCGGTATAGAAATCTAATAAAATAAAATAAATAAATAAATGTATGCTTTCCTTATAACAGGACATTCTGCCAACAAAATACATATTTTTTATAATCTTTGGGATGATCATTTCTGACATTGCTGAAATATGCAAATTATGTTCAGTTCCTATTTTGCAATTGGAGAGATGAATAATCTGATGGAGCACTGTAAAACTTTGTAGGAGGAACTGCCTTTGAAGTTGGTTCAGGAATTTAGGCTTCAGAACGACCTGCTGCCAAGGGTATTTGCCTGTTCCACACATTCAACTAGGGAGAGCGCATGTATGGTCCCTTCATTAAAACAATGTTGTTCAGGATCCAGGAGGCAGAGCTTCTGTGGGCAGCTTCTGCCCTTTTGAACAATTTCCTTCCATCATACAATTGGTGCCGATTCTACAGGCCTTTAGGGAGGCAGTTAAGAGCAGGAGTTTTTTCCCCTTTGGTCTTTGGAGTCATGAATTGAGACTCCAGGGAATAAATGAGTAGTTTTCAGTTCTGTTTGCCATTTTGTTTTTTAATACATTTTAATAAATTTGTATTAATTATAATTATTTTTGGTATGCTGTGAAAGCCACAGCATTTGAATTGAGTCTCCATATAAATGTATAAATAAACATGGTTATGAATGTATGCTTAGTTGTCAGGTATGTACTTGTATCAAAGTTTGATTCTTGCTCTACTTTCATCACAAAGATGACAACTCTACTACATTTAAAGATGGGAAATATACTTGGGTCCATTTATTATCCTCGATTTAGAACATACCATCTTTGGAAGGCAGTTGATCTGATGGAAGCATTTGCCCTGTCTTGCCATCTAAATATGAATCCACAAATTGACAATGATCTTCTCCATGTCCTCTCTGATCTCCAATATTATAAAATGTGCCTAGAAAATATTAGAAGCACTTTTAAAATATGATTACAATTCAATCAACTAAAGGACAAATAGGCTATGGGTTACAGTGATAATTGGTAGCAGAATTTCCATCAGTAAGTGATGTAGTTGTAAGATGGCAATAGCACTTAGACTTACATACCATGACCACATTGTTTAGCATCTGAATCCCAGCAGTCCCTGTTGCCATTATTAGCCAAATTTCACCAGTCTTTAGGCAAAGACCCTGATCTAAGCCATTCCTGACATGGTCCCTCCCACATTTACACAAGTATAAACACTATGCTAAACTAGGGAAGATGATCAATACGTGGGTGTTTACTGCATACAAAGCAACGTAAGTTCTGATATATTCAAATGCTTCTCTTCAGTTTGGAGAATTTCAGCCTCCCAGTTGACATTGATTTATTATATGTTTATATAACCACACTGATGTACAAAGAACATGCTAGACTTTTCCATAGCACATTCCCAAAAGAATCCTGTGTTGAGGGATAAAATAATATGTGCTCAAACTCAATGGTTTCCAGCATGAAGAAGAGTATCCATGATGTTTAATTGTGTCCTCCAACTGATTATCCATGATGTTTTATGTTGCCTGCATACTGATGGAGCTGTCTTGGTGATGGTTACAAACTTTTTGATGTCATACTTCATAAACATTCCTAGAGTTGTCAACTATGCTTACAAATATCCAGTGCAATTCTACAAAATTGCTGTGTCTGAAATCCAAGTTCAGACATATTACTGAATCTAGTGATGCCCTGTGCTGGCCCCATAAATACCCACTCTATATGCATACTTGTTAATAGTCAATTAAGAGAGTTTTTATTTTATACCTTTAAGTGAGTCACTGAGGTAAATTTTATATCGAAGGGAGTTGCACAACTGAACACCCACAAACTTCTTGTACCAAGTCCTCTTGACATACTGTTTTCCCTTACATTCAGAATAGTCATCATTAGAATTAAAGCTGACTTCAGTCCAAATTGCATCTTTCCCCACTGCAAGAAATAATAAATGAGATTTTGGTTATAATGCATGCCAAAATATACATCTGACATAAGCAGAGTATTTTAGTAAAAAAGCAATGTATAAGAATATTAGCATTATTATATTTCCCCTTTCTTATCATAAGTGAAAATAAAAACACTAATAAATGGAAGTAAATACAAAATATAAATACAAAAACTAAGTGCAAAAATAACAAATAACAAGGAATTACTAAAATAGGAAAAAAGTAATACCAAGACAAGAGAGAATTCTCATATTATTTTTTATTTCTGTTTTATTTTCATTCATGCAGTTGTTAATCATATAATTTAAATATTTTATGGCTAACTGCCCTACACACTATTCTGTGTCAAAAAGGCTGATTCCAAATTCAATGAATGAACAAATAAGGCAATCATATTGTCTGGCATCTAAGGGAAAACAAAATTGAAGCTAGATAAATATATATGAGAATAATATTACTTAATTTGATATCACAGTATCAGCAGTTTGTGGGTTCTATAATCTCCCAGGATTTGAAATGGACACCTGACATTAGAACTATCATTAAAAAAGCACAACAAAGAATGTTTTTTCTGTGTCAATTTAGGAAGCTGACACTTTCCCAGAAGCTGTTGATAAAGTTCTACAGAGGAATTACTGAGTCTGTCATCTGTAATTTATAACTATTTGGTTTGGTACAGCAACTAAACAGGAAGAATACAATCTCCAATGGATAGTTGGAGCTTCAGAAAAAAACTATTGCAACCAGCCTGCCTTCCATTGAAGACCTGTATATTGTGTGAGTCAGAAGGAGTGCTGAGAAAACATCTACAGACCCTCACATCCTGGACGTAAACTGTTTCAACTTTTCAGGATGCTAGTATAGGGCATTGCATGCCAAAACATCTAGATACAGGGACAGTTTTTTCTCTCGTGCCATCACTCTGCTGAACATCTAATCACAGCGTTGTTTTATATCTAAGTGTATGTACCCATGTTATATAGCTGTATTATTATTATTATTATTATTATTATTATCATCATCATCATCATCATCATCATCATCAT